>CAWUPM010000403.1:0-18182 GCA_963924295.1 Dioctria rufipes
TCGGCACCACATATCTGGGTCACAGGAGTTTAAGAAAGTGGAATGGCCTTTGCAACTGATTGCTGAAGGTCGCCTAACCGTCAAGTATATAATGATGTCAACATTTGATACCTCCCACTAACCCATAGTTTATTTTATTGTTCTATCTCACTCTTACGTTGCCCAATTCATCAGTGTGTATTGATTTTAAACGACCTCCGAGTTGTTTATGATACCTGATACCTTCCCTGACCTATATTCAGAACAACACTTTTTCGATAACACTTAACTTATATTGAACAGTTGTTTGAGCAAATTTTACTTGAAGAAAACAGACAAGGGAAAATACTTATTTATTAACTTTAAAACATATCGCAATGAAGGAAATCTTCAAAAGCAAAGGGATATGTTAGAAGGTCTATGAGTTACAATATAGACAACTAATATACAAATTCTAGAAGCATATAACGTGGATAAACACGATGAGTTACATTAATTCAACTATGATGCTTATAGTTTACCACAAGAAATATATTTCAATTGTCAAAGGATAATTTATGACTTTGTCAAAAGCATGGTTCTAATTTCCTCTGCTGTTTCTGCTCTTACCCAACCAATTGTTTGGGTGATATCAGTTGTTTAACCAATATCAGTTGTTTGACCAACTACCAACGAGCTTAACAAATGAAGGTATATGATAAAGTATAAAAGTATTCTAATAAATTATGTTAACTGCAATTATGAGCTAATGCAAAAGTTCTAGAAAATGAACCGTAACTATACTGTATTAAGTAATATATGAATTATTTTCAACCCGTGATATTGTATAGAGAATAAATAAAATAATAAATAATGCTAAATATTAAATATAATAATAACATAATATGCTTATGACTAAAACATCTGACCTTATACTTTCTGATTTTCTTGATTGCTGGAATCCACTTAAAGAATTTCTTCTGAATTCGCTCTAGGTTCAGTTATCTTCTTAAATACTTCCTTGTTGTGACTACTGATCAGTAAGGTACCCTACCGCTGTCGAGGGTACGTTACCATCGATAGTGATAGGTGTAGCTGTTGTTCGTTGCTGCTTCCTATTGGATTGCTCACGAACTTCTTGGGCTCGATATATCCTTTGATTAGTAAAGCACCTTACCTCTGATAGTGGGTACCTTATAACCATGGAACAAATGTTAGTGAAGCAGTTGCTAATGGTGTTTTTGTCTTCTTTTTGATAGATGATGAGAATTAACCTCTTGCGGCTTGATACTCGTGAAAAAGTCTGTACTTCTGATTATGACTCACCCGAATGGCTGATGTACTAAAGTTCTTGATATCCTTTTCTGTGTTCAAATCCGACTGCTACCGAGTTGCATCTGAATAATGTCTTCTAAAATGCCTTCTTTCTTCATGTAAATACTGATTAGTAATGTATTTTTACCGCTGGTTTGGGGTACGTTACAGCTAGTAATGATTGATACAGCTTTTGCTGTATGATTTCTTCCTTTTTGCTGTTGTTCCAGTGAAAGAACTGCTACAATTATTGCGGTCGTTGTTATAGTCACTTCTGCTATTGCTGCTGTTATTGTTATTGTAGTTGCTCAGGTACTTGAAATGGGGAATATATATTAAGATATAATTTTCGTAGTTCTATAATTTGAGTTTATTTTTTGGTTGATAAAAATGTCTATATTCAACTTTTTACAGCTTTTTGGTATTCCTATAATCTTTATACACTTGTCTCCGTATTTATTTACAAATGTTTGTTGTTTCAAAGTTGATTTTAAACTGGATTGTTCACGCGCTCTTTCCTGGCTCTTTTTTTAGACTTATTATGCCTTGATGCTAGTAAAGAAGGCTGTATTTCTGCTGTTGAGTCACCCGTAAGGGTGATATGGCAAAGTTCGTGTCAATGCCGGGGTCACGAAATGCAACATTTTTTTTTCTTTTTTTTTTTCATCTATACCTTAGGTATAGTGCCTATGACTACTGCTGTGCTGTAGCAGGAACGCGAGTTTGAATTGTGAGTATACGACCTCTCGCCTGCGGATGACTTGCATATAACTTGAACGAACCTTAACTTCAGAAATGGTGGACTGTAACCGCTCCTTGGGGTAAGGAGGTCAGGGTGTAGCTTTGGTTTGGTTTTCCTTGAAGTCCGGCCTCTTGGAATAGAGAGGTCAAAGAGCAATCCTACTTAGACCTTCCAGTCAGCCAGGAATACTTTGACAAGCATGTGGTTTTTTTTTTTTTACAACTTCAATGAATGAATTCAGAATACAGAACGGCCTAAAAACTAATACCATTTTTTATTTTACATTTAGTGCCTACTGGATAATTCTGAATAAAACAATCCGCTCGAACCGCACAAAGTCGAGTTCTGAGAAATAATAAATTTGAAAAAATCCTGTTTATTCAGGTCAATACAACGATACAGACAGACAAAGTACGGTTTAGTATAAAAGTTTCTCCGCGTCGCCACAAATTCTTCAACGTGTCAGTGATGGAAGCGATTAAGCCAGAATAATTTGGCATATATCGTCGGTACCATCCAGCTATACCTAGTAAGCATGGATCTGCGGGCAGTTTTAGGTGGGGGATAATCGACTATTCCTGCGACTTTATCAGGATCAGTCTGTATACCTCCGTTTCCGACTATTTGGTGTCTTTTCTGCAAAGTTTTCTCTTTTCGACTTTAACACAGAGACCAGCTTTTCTCAGGCAGTTTACTACATGGGCTAGCAAAGTTAAGTGCGAGTCAAAATCTTGTGACAGAATCAGTAAATCGTCCAGGTATACCAGGACGTTGTCTCCGAAGATCGAATGGAATGACTTTGTCTTTGAGGTGACACATAGTTTGATTCTTGTTGCATAGTCCGAACGACATTATTGAGTATTTGTAGATAGGGTGACCAGATACTGTAAATGCAGTTTTCTGTCGGGCTTCTGTGTCTAGCGGGATCTGAAAGCGTCTTTCAAGTCCAGGCTGTAACCTTCTGGACAGTCATATCTACCTTTTGAGCTTGGCCGCTTCTCGACCGTCTAACTCAGCGAGACAAATGATTGATCATGGTTACTTTCTGTCCCCTTTGATGTTGTTGTGGGACAATCGCGGATGCCCTTTAGCCGAGCACGGTAGAGACTTCTTGCCTACTCGAGCTCAGCGCTGGGGTAGGCTTCTGCTCACCGTTCAACCACCAATTACTGTACCGCTTTATAGGATTAATGAAGATAGAAAGGAAACAAGTTAAGAAAGGCTGAAAGATTGGAATATGGACCGCTCTGGGCTGCGTGAAACACATCTCACTGCCTTGCTCACCAAACCCATAGGAAAGATTGCCAGCTACATTATCCTCCTGGCATCTCGACCTTCCCAAAACACTACCTGGACCCAATGGCGGATCCAGGATTCTGGTGATGGGGGGGGGGGGCGCAACTATGGTTTAAAAATGGTATATGCTGAAAACTGAACAAAAGTTAATGCATTTTAGTTAGTAAAACTAGGGCAACGTACTCTATTCAAATTCACGAATCATCATTAATTGTATCTTTGTAAAACACAGGAATTAAAAATTTACATTTATTTAAAAAAGCAGTACAGATGCAATACATACCTTGTACGTATGTAACTTCGACAAGCTAAGAAAGTGTGACTTCTTTAGTTTTTTATAATCTTAAGGGGGGTTACCACTGAAATCTTAAAAAACACGAAAAGTTAATACATAAACTTAGGTAATGACGTGTCAAAAATAAAGATTTCGGGATTTTATATGTATTTAATTAGCTTTAGAAAACTCTAGAATTCATGAAATTTGCAAAGTTTAGTACATCAAAACGTAATAATGGTACATTAAATATATAAATTTGTACTTGAATATGGAAGATCTTGGGCTGGAAGAGGCAGTGACCGAAAGAAAACTAGACAAAAAATGTTGGTTACTAATATATTTTCGTTTGAAAGTTGCTATTTTCCGAGACAAATAACTATCAAAATTATGATATTACTTCAAAGAAAGTTCAATTTGTAACAAAGCTCGAACCTTTTTCTGTTTATTTTGAAAAACTCAAATTTTGTAGTGCAATGATCAAGAAAATTAAATCAATAATGTTAATGATGGTAACGGCAAAAATTTCTTGTTTTATTATATTTTGCATACAATTTGGCGTTTCCAATTCATACTATCATCGTCAGATGGAGTAATGTGCTTTTGGAAGGCTTTCATCTGTTTTGAAAGCTCAGTGGGATGTAGCTGCATGCTTGGGGAGTGTGTGCCGTTATTGTCTGCATTAGGTATATGTATGTGTGTATATTTCCCGGAATATTTTAATTTTTATCATTGGTAATTTGTTCATTTTTGCTTTTGAGGCGAGAAATTTTTTGCCAGTTCTATTGTGGTTATAGGTAACGAATTGTTAATAACTATTATTTAATCATGGGACGTATTAGTAAATAAATAGCTAATTCATCCAAAGCCTTTGTAACGGGACCAACTTATACTCCTTTAGAATGGGCTCGCCACTTGCTTCACAGAGCTGTTTTTGGTAGTATTATTCGCCGTATTTTTTGAATACCACGTCCCGCGTCCTATTTTAAGTGAATAGAACTATGAAATGGGTAGAAATAAGTACTTTGTGGACCAGAGCAGAAATTTGCCTTTGGGAGACAACTTCTATAGAAGACTGTCGGAGATTTTTCAATCTGATTGATTTCTCTATTTACTGTACCTACGTTTAGTGGTAGTACCCATCGCGAATTTCTATGAAATATCTCCTAGCGGTTTGATGGTTTGTTCTGATCTTCTCTTCGTCTCTCTATCTGCACGATATATTTATACTGCATTGACATAGCGACTACGACAACACTATTTTGTAGTGTTTCAGATCTCTACAGGAAAGCACAAAAGAAAATTTAACCGCACAGCAAAGAAATTTTGCTAATATAAATGAAGAAAGGTATGAAGAAAGTAAAATGAATGCCACCCCAAATATTGAGGATTATAGCGAAATAGATTCGTTCACAATTCCGAACAAAAAGAAAATCAGGATGAAGATATGATCGAAAATACCATGGAGGGATTTCAATTGGTAGCAGTAACTTTTGGAATGAATTGAAAATCCAAAATGAACATCGCAATGCAACCCTGTTGCACAATAAGCAATTTGGTTCCAATAAAGGAAGACAAAAAGGGGTTTATTTCAAAAATTTACTTTAGACGTAATATGTGCAATGTTACGCTTTCGATGAAAACATTAAAATCCGATGGAATAAATTCAATAAATTATGACGCAGTACTTGGTACTTTAAGTGGGGGATCTGGATATAGTCAACTTAAAGAATTCAAATCAACATGCAACATTCCCTGCATTTCGAGTACATCTTATAATAATTATCAAAGAAAAGTTGGTGAAGCATGGATAGGAACTGCTAAACAATTCACTATTTGCTATATTGCTAATCTTTCCCAGTTATGGTAACTCCGACTAGGCTAATCTGGTTGAAATGCGTTTCTTGAAACATGAAAAATTTTATGCGAACAAGATTGAGGAATTAGATAGAGATAAAATTATACATATACATACATATATATATATATATACTATATATATATGTATATACTAAAATTGGCTTAGAAAATCTACCAGACATAGCTCAACCTGAAAATTGTGTTGTTGATAAATTCAAATCTAATTCTCTAAGTGAGTTCTTTGGATATCTAGTTAATAAAATGGAAAAACTGACAAAATCTGAATGTTGCCAAAATTATATAGGATATTACAATCAGAATTCTCGAAAAAGTTTTATTTGATGACCGACTTCAGTAAAATAAAATTGCCCAACCAATAAATAGTGCCAGACAAATTACACGGAAAAGTGTCTAACTAACTGCACAGAGCGCATACATTTCGTTCGCTCCTTGCCTGCTCCTCAACAAAATTCTAAGAAAAATCCGACAGCCAAATTTAAAATCTCGCCATTCCTATGCAATTCTACCCACTGACTTACAAGTCAGTGATTATACCATACTGCTGTGCAGATGCCCGACATGCTTTGGATATAATACAGACGAATATCATAGCATCATATAGCTTTGCATGTACATATAGTGATTTGTTTCAATTTTCAAATTGCATACTTTTATGCGTTTATGTTCATTAAGCTTTTCGGAACAGATATCGTGAGCTTTTTTTTTGTGGTAACCCCCCTTAAGCCAAGCCCAGGAGATATCCTATGAACTATGATCCAACGCACAGCATGGCAAGAAGGTGATAAAGAAGGGAATTAGGGAATGGGAGGTTGGTGGCGTAGGTGCTGATGTGTGTCACCCTTAAACTTTCGCAGATTGCATGCTGGAGAAAAGACAGAAGATTGGAGACTGTTCCACGTTCGCACACGACCGAAGTATTTTGATGGGTAAAAGAATGTGCGTGGCTTGCAGTGCGAGTATTACATGGAGGAATCCGGGATCAGACTAGACATTTCATCAGAATATTGATCATGTATGTAGCAATATAGGAGCGAAAGGCAACCAACATTGCGGCGATGCTCATGTAAGTCCATATGACAAGTTTTTGCCACATCGCCAATGAACTGAAAGCTCTCTTTTTGATAATAACAAATGAAGCTACAGCTCTGCGACCAGGACCGGCATATATATGGGAATTTTGTTCCATTCAAGGTCTGATGTAGGTCTTGTAGAGGAGCGCTAGAATCGATGGGCTGAAGAGCCAGGAGATTTCCTTGCTTATTTGGCAACAGAGAAGTTGTGATCTGCTCAGCTTAACATACTGCAAATATTAATTTGAAGATAGCACTAAGACGGTGTATCGTCAAACAGTGCTGCATCAATAGAAACGGGAGTGAAAAAATTATGATCTTATTTTAAAGAGATGGGACAGCTCTGGAACTTAGATATATTGAATTCGATCTGATTCGGCTTACTCTAAGCGAGGATACTATTAAGGTGGTTATTCAAGGATCTAATCATGCAATCTAGTGTTATAGATGTGACATTCACTCTGTAGTCCCCAAGGGTGACAAGGGAGTAAGCGAAACCAAGGCTACTGTCATCGGCAAAACAATGGATGGGATTAAAAGTAAGGGAAATCAGATCATTAATAAAAATTGAGAAGAGAGATGTATAGATAGCAGATCGCTGAGGCACCTCGTCATTTATTGGCTGAGATTGAGATGTAAGGCCATCTAATATAATCCGCATTAAACGACCAGATAAAAGATTTTACATTCATAATAGAAGAGCACGAGAGAGGCCAAGTGCATTAAGTTCGGCTAAAAAGACACTATGATAGGCCTTTGAAATATCTAGGGCATCGATTTTGGACTCACCAAAATTGAGAAGACTAAGGCTTCAACGTTCCATAAGAAAAGTCAGAAAACGAAATCCATATTAGTGATCGTTGTGGGTTTGATTAGTTCCTAGATACTTCATTAATTTGGAGTTAATGATAGATACAAAAACCTTTTAAAGAATCGAAGTGATTGTAATTGGTCAATAATTTGAGGGATCACTACAATTTCTTTTCTTGGGAATAGGCTGAACGTGAGGTAGTTTCCAAGCAATAGGAAATTTTCCTGTTGAATAAGACAAGTAGAATAGTTTTTGCAGATCTTTAACCAAGAGTGAGGTACAGGTGTTATTTAACGGGGGCTTGAAAGTATCAGGACCTGCACCTAAGGAGACGTTTATTCAGGGAGTCAACAATCACTTCATTGTAAAGTAGTGAAGGAACAGAGGAACTGCTGAAGTTGCTCCTAATAGTTTTGACCTGGGATGAGAAATTTTTGCTGCCTTTGCGTCTTGCCAATATTCTAACATTCTGGTCAAAAATGAATTTTTTCTCTTTGGATAGTCTTTCAGTTCTGGACATGGATACAATTGATAGTTGCGAAAAGCAGAATATTTCGCTTTTATTGCTTGGTTGCACTTATTGTTAAACCAAAAGCGCTTTTGCTGTTGTTATGATCTGCTGTATAAATATTGAATGTATTCACGCATGACACGACTTAGAATTGTACTAAATTCAAATGTGCATTCACAACATCTCTTGAAGCAAAACAGACCGACCAACCAAATTCTCTAGGATACTTATTGAGACTTGCCCAATCTGCAGATTTATTTTCTTTTTATTTAAGTTTGTTCTAAGTATTCTATAAAAACTACGACATTTTACGTAATAATAAAAACAAATTTCTTAAAAACTAAATTCTTGCTTTAACTGTAATAACACTTACTACAACAATGTACAATGACTTTTTCGCCGTTGAGTAGTTTCGCTGAATTTCTCCAAATATGAGTTATAATTGTTTTTAAATGTTTGTTTTACCACGCCGCGCCGATAATGTTCTATGAAGCCGTATTTATAGGGAAGGCTTCTCACAGACCGTTTGGCAGCTGTTTTCAATTAAAACAAACCTTCCATCGCGTTAACATGAATAAGATTTGTCTTGCTTCAAACACCCCGAGCAAGGCGACGCTCATGTACAGGTATCCGCGCTTCCTGTCTTCTCTATAGGCTTCAACAACCATGACCGAAGGCCAAGGTGCTAGCTAGGGTCTGCGTTCCTAAATGTATTACATTGAATGCTTCCAGAAATCGTTAGGTTTTTTACAAAAGGTGCAGTAGAATAGTTGTGAATCACTTTGATAGGAAAAATTTAGAAGATCTACTGCAATTTTTTTTTAGGTCTTCTGGGGGGGGGGCGTCCCGCGCGCCATATAGCTGGATCCACCCCTGACTAGACCCAGCACCAAACGACAATAGATATTTAGCCTATTGCCATGCTGTTTTATTTAGAACTCATAAAAGCAAAAAAAAGTAAAGTAACAAGTTTCGCTACAATAGATACTGAATTGCAGATACATACATATCTGGATATTTAGTTTTTTCTTTTTTTTATTAGGGCTACATATATATGGGTGTTTCACAAGTGGTGGATAATAATGAAGGAGGCGATAGGTCATGTCGAGAAATGACAAAAATTTTATGGCAAAGGGGGGTGCATTCTCAACCCTTTCCGAGATAATCGGGGTTAAAGGACTAAGGATACTTGAAACGTAGGTTTGTACTAAAACAGTTATATCTCCTAAATAACAAACAGTAGAAAGATAGTCGGGGTGCTAATTTATAGAAAACCTTCTGCCCTTTTGAAACGGTCTGCCAAACTTCAAGTTTCAGCTTTTGTACCTCATTTTTTTGTATTTGAAGCAAAAAAACTAAAATAAGAACCTTATATTTTTTCCAATTTCACGTTCATGTTCACGTTCACTACAATTACCTTCCGATTTTTTAAATGCAAACGAATTCGTCACTTTGCTTATTTTGTACATTTCCTCCAATCAGGTCAAAATTCAATCAAACGTAAGTTCACTTACTCATGTTCTTGCATCATTCATAAAAATATTTCACGAAAATATTTCCGCATGCATTGCCCCAATCTGGGTCAATGACTGCAAGATAAACATAATGAAGTGAACTTACGATAATAGCGAAATTTATCATGTAAGCGTAAAAAAATGTATTTAAGTTCTTGCATTAGTACAATAAAAATCAGTGTAAGTTTACAGTCAAAAATCGAAGTTCTTTCTTTTATTTCAAGTTACTTACGCCCACTTAGCAAGCACTTAAATTAAGTTTGAGTGTCTGTTACATGGTCCTTCGAGCCTCAAGAAGTGAAACTAACGCCTGTACAAAGTGAATATCTGTGCCCCCACCAGTGGTAAGCACAAGTTCACAATCAAACATACATCCACTACCTATAAACAGCATTTCTCAAATTAAGTTTGAGTATTGCTGTACAATCGTCGTCAGAAATATTCTTCAAATAACAATTCTCAAATTAAGTTTGAGTATTGTTATACAGATCATCATCCGCAATCCCCAGGAAAAGCAGCAGTTCTCAAATTGAGTTTGAGTATTGTTGTACAGTCATCACAGTCGCCATAAAGCAATTTCACCAATCACCAGGTCAGCTTAACAAGTTCTCAAATTAAGTTTGAGTGTTTGTTACATGATTTGAGTAGTTGTCATTGCCACATCAGCCGGTTAAAAACAAATTCAAACCATCGCCATCTGAGAACACTATTTGAAGCCACAAGCTCAAAGATGTCTCAAGAATTTTTGAAAGAGCAAAAGCAATTGGCTAAATTGATTGATGATTTGTTAAGGAATATCGGAAAAGATGGATCTTCTAGAAAAACTAGGGAATACATAGTTAAAAAGAGAGCAGAGCTGAACACACTTTGGGACAGCTTTACCACACGGCATGAGCAATTAAAAGAGTTAATTCCTAAAGAGCATCTTTACTTCACTGAAGATCTATATGGTACAACTAAAAAGATAGCCGATGATATTCTAAACTTGTTAGAAAGCTATGCAATAAATCCAACTCCAGTAACCACTACATCTACTAAACCAGCAGACACAGCAACCTTAACACATTCTGCGCTAGGGCAGGATACCAGACAACCTGCATCTTCTGCAGCATCTTCCACACCTCTTAGTACTGATACTCAGGAAAGCACTGGCTCTAATACATTTGCTCAGAGCGACTTGTGGGATCCCACACGACACCAGATAAATACCAATCCATATTTGTCAGACAACAGGCAGAATAACTTTCCAAAACTGCCACCAATTAAAATTCCAAGATTCAATGGAAACTACAAGGAATGGAAATCTTTCAGCGATATATTCATGCAGGTTATAGACCGCAACCCCTATCTAAGCGAAGTTGAGAAGATGCAATTCCTTCTATACCATATAGAAGGCGACGCAAGAAAAGTAATAAGTCATCTACAATTGAATAATAGCAACTATAAAACTGCCATCAAGTTAATCCAATCAAGGTTTAATAATAACAGGAAGATCATAACAGGATATATCAACAACATCATGGATGCAAAGAAGGTTGAATACAGATCTCAAGAAGATATTATAGCCCTCTATGACATAATAAGAGAATGCCTAGAAGCATTAAAAAATCTAAACTGTCACACGGACGAATGGGGTCCTATGATTGTCTGCATTGCAATCAGAAAACTTGATGCAGAAAGTATAAGACTGTTTGAGGAGAGCCTTGCGAACCCAAGGGAGATGCCATCTACGCCTGAATTGTTAAATTTTTCAGATAAGCGCTATCAAATCCTAGACTGCATCAAGAGTAGCAAACAAACAAAACCAGAAGCATTTACCTCCAACAAGAAAAAATCTTTCAATACCATGCTACAACGATCATGCATCTTCTGCAACAAAGAACATAGCATTTACCAATGTATGGAATTTAAAAAGATGAGCGTGCATGATCGTCAATCATACATTGCAAAAAAGAATCTTTGTATCAACTGCATGGCTCACAACAAATCTGAGAAATGCAAAACAAGCAAATCGTGCTTTTATTGCAAAAAAAGACACCATACGCTACTTCATCAATACGATGAGAACTCAAGAAATCAATCCAGTTCTTATATGACTACTAATACAATTGTAGAAAGCATTCCAGAGGCCACGGTAAATAAAGGGGTTATTGCTCTCCACAACAAGCTCAAAATGCCAAATGTGCTATTACCAACTGCCATGGTAAGAGTTACAAACATATTCAATCAACCAGAGCTTTTTAGAGCATTAATTGATCCAGGCTCACAGGTATCGCTTATTACCGAAGAAGCAGTCCAGAATTTAAGATTGCAAAAGGAGCGCATATCAGCCACCATATTAGGGGTTGGCGAGACCAAATCTGGAAAGGCATGCAGTAAAGTGAAGATACGCATCCAGCTTCAGGACAAATTACACACATATCTTTGTGTAGAAGCACTTGTCTTGCCTAAACTCAATTCATTTCTTCCAAACTCACCTGTATTATCAGTTGATATAGGAAAATATGGTAATATAACTTTGGCAGATCCCACATTTAACAGACCAGGGAAAATAGACCTACTACTAGGTGCAGATGTTTATGCCAGTATATTGTTAAAGGGTCTCAAACAAGAGCATCCCGCAGCTCAAAACACAAAGTTAGGTTGGATCCTATTTGGAACTATCCCCAGAAGTTACCAGAGAACCAACAAAGTTTCAAGCTTTCTCTCTCTAGCAGAAATGGACGAAAAAATCGAACAGTTTTGGGAGATAGAAAACAGCGTCATATCCAATGAAGCAACTGATTATTGCACAGAGCATTTTAAGATGACACACCAAGGAGATGAAGATGGCAGGTATATTGTCCGCCTGCCATTTAGAGAAAATGTGGGAAACTTAGGAGAGTCAAGACACAAGGCCGTTGCTCGTCTCTTGCAAATAGAAAAGAAACTTAAGAAAGCCCCGGAGGATATGGCGGCTTACAATGCCTTCCTGAAGGAGTATCTCGCCTTAAATCACATGAGCCCCGCTGGAGCTTACACAGGTGAGAAGTCTAAAATATATTATCTACCTCATCATGCGGTATTTAAAAGAGACAGCACCACAACAAAATTGCGAGTAGTATTCGATGCTTCATCCAACACGGATTCTGGATTGAGTCTTAATCACTTGCTGTATAAAGGACAAAAAGTTCAGCAAGATCTAAATCAAATTCTCCTAAGATGGAGAAAACATCGTTACGTTTTCACTGCGGATATAGAGAAAATGTTTCGACAGATCAAGATCGCAGAAGACGACAGAAACTATCAACGAATACTATGGAGGAAGCTACCAACAGAACCCATTCAAGAATTCATCCTAAACACGGTCACTTATGGCACAGCCCCAGTCACATTTCTTGCAGTCCAAACACTAAAACAATTAGCCAAGGACGAAGGTGACCAGCTACCTTTGGCAAAAAAGGTGCTCAATGAGGACTTTTACGTAGACGACATGCTGTCAGGAGCTGATACAAAAGCTGAAGCTCGGGTACTACAAAAACAAATAACCTCTTTATTAAATATGGGGGGATTTAATCTGCGTAAATGGACTTCAAATAATGAAGCACTATTAGATGACCTTCCCGAGAACATGATAGAGAAGGGAATATTAGAAATTGGAGAAGATGAAACAATCAAAGCGCTGGGAATACATTGGAATCCCAAACAAGACGAGTTTCAGTTTAGAATACGCTTCCATAACAATGAGGCAAAATTGACGAAACGAAAAATACTGTCAAGGGCTGCTACCATCTTTGATCCACTAGGCTGGTTAGCACCAGTAACCGTTACAGCCAAGCTCATCATGCAGTCACTGTGGAAGGCAGGAACAGATTGGGACCAGCCTCCACCTGAAGATATAACCAAACTCTGGACAAGCTTCGAAAAAGATCTGCTGGGCTTAAAAGCAATTAGAATTCCACGATGGGTTGGACATCGCACGAACCAACAAATTCAACTTCACGGATTCTGCGACGCCTCTGAGAAAGCATATGCCGCAGTAGTGTATACACGCACGGTTGATGCTTTTGGTAAAATACATACTACATTGCTAACTGCAAAAACCAAAGTAGCTCCATTAAAACAGAAGATCACTTTACCACGTTTAGAGCTCTGTGGTGCATTACTCCTTGCCCGGCTGCTCAAATCAACCATTGAGATTCTAGCGATAAAGTCACCTCAGATTTTTGCTTGGTGCGATTCTGAGATAGCACTAGCTTGGATCGCTAAAAACCCAAACAACTGGCATTCATTTGTCGCGAACCGAGTGAGCGAAATTCAGAGCCTAGCTGACAAAAAAATATGGAGACACATAGCCTCTCCAGAAAATCCCGCCGATATAGCTTCCAGAGGAATAAATCCGAAGAAAATAGCTTCACAGACGATCTGGTGGAGAGGTCCACTTTGGCTAGGCCAACCTGCTGAAGCTTGGCCATCAAACAAACTAAATATGGAGACAAGTGAAGAAGAAAAAAAACAGATCAAGGTCTTCAATACAGTTTTCTCAACAGAGAATATTTTTTCATGCTCATCTTATACCAAACAGTTAAGAATTACTGCATATTGCCGACGATTCATCATGAACTGTAGATTTCCACGCTCACAGAGAATGTTGCACCATCTGTCGCACAACGAACTGAAGAATTCAGAGAAGTGTATAGTAAAGATGACACAGTTGGAAGCATTCTTTGAGGAAATCCAATCCTTCGAAAAGAAAATTCCGTTAAAGAAAACCAGTAGATTACTTTCGTTACGCCCATTTCTAGACGAGGATGGCATTCTACGAGTCGGGGGAAGATTGGAAAACTCTGAACTCTCTATGTATGCAAAACATCAGATGCTACTACCACCAAAACACCATATCACCAGTCTCGTTGTTGATCATTCTCACCATCAAACGCTACACGGAGGAACGCAACTTACATTAAATTTCTTGAGGGCACGATTCTGGATAATCGATGCCAAAAGAGTAGTACAAGGAAGAATCCACAAATGCATCAAGTGTGTCAGACACCGCCAACAAAGCACACAGCAAGTAATGGGTAATCTACCAGCTGTTCGCATAATCCCATCACCACCGTTTTCTCACTGCGGAATAGATTATGCCGGCCCATTCATAACCAAAATGTCCAAAGGAAGAGGCACCAAAACAAACAAGGGTTACATAGCACTTTTGGTCTGTATGGTAACAAAGGCCATTCACTTGGAATTAGTAAGCGATTTAACCACAGACGCATTCCTCGCTGCCTATAGAAGATTTGTTGCGCGGCGGGGAAATTGCAAGCAAATATTTAGCGACAATGGGACGAATTTTGTTGGTGCCAAAAACAGGCTAGATAAAGACCTGCAACTTGCAATTTCCAGCTCCTCCCAACGAGCAGCAGAGATTACAGCCAATGATAGGACAGAGTGGAAGTTTATACCCCCAGCCAGCCCACATTTTGGAGGTCTGTGGGAGGCTGGCGTTAAGTCCATTAAGGCACACCTCAAACGAGTGCTGGGAGACACCTTGCTAACATATGAGGAATTTACCACCGTGCTACATCAAGTGGAGGCTTGCTTGAATTCAAGGCCAATCGGACAAAATTCAAGCGATCCCACGGATCTAGAGCCATTAACTCCAGGTCATTTCTTGATCGGAAGACCTCTGCTAGCACCGCCTGAACCAGATATTCAGTGTAAAGAAATCCACCAAAGATGGAAGCTTGTTACAAAATTATACCAGGACATTTGGAAGAGATGGTCACAAGAATATCTGGCACTACTACAATAAAGAAGCAAATGGAGAACAGACAAAAAGAACCCAGTTCTCGGCGAGGTAGTTCTAGTAAAGGAAGACATCTTGCCCCCACAAAAGTGGCCATTAGGACGAATCGTACAGCGTCATCCTGGCGAAGATGGAATAGTGCGAGTAGTTTCTGTGCAATATAGAAACATTATCAAGAAACGGCCACTTATCAAACTGTGCCAGTTGCCTATGAGTATACATAAATCTGACCATGAAGATGCCAGCCTCAGGACTTTTACAGCATTGACCACTCTCAAGAAATCCACAAAAAGGGGGTTACCTGACATTTCAGCCGAACCTGAGCTATGGTCGAAACCAGAGCACTTTGATACGATTTCCACCAGTAAAGATGGAAAGGGGCCTGAACCGACTACAGCTCGACATAACAAAAGAATGAAAATCGCACCATGTACCTGGGCCTCAAGACTGTTACATTCCACCTTGCTGATACTTTATTGGTTGACTGTAGCATTCGCACAAGACTATGAGATCATACAGCCTAAATCCGGCCTCTACATAGAGAATTTAGGCAGAGCCAAAATAAAACGAGGAAATCTTCGATTGCAGGTGTCACTTCCAATGGTTGACATTTTTTATGACGAGAAAAATATCAACTCCACTTGGGAACAAATACAGGAAATGTGTGACAAGACTGAGAAGCTCACTGAAATCACGCGCTGCTCGCAACTATTCAGGCACTTATCCACAAGGAGGAAGAACCTTTTAAGATCAATAGATGAAATCCGATTTACAGAACCAAGGAACAGAAGTAGAAGAGGTCTTCTTGGTAGGATACTCACCAGTATATTTGGCGTCAATGAGGAGGTTTATGCAAATATTGACGCATTAGAACACAATCAACAAAATCTCTTACTTTCAACAAATCAACAAATGCTGCTCCTCAACGCGAAGGTTAATCAGTCCAATTTTATCATACTAGATAAATTGAAGAATTTTGATGCCAGATTGGCTCAAGCCATTTCTTCAATTAACGAAATGGCTACATGGTACTCAGTAGCAGATCACAATAGGCTTAGCATTGAAGTGATAGCCGCATACCTAAGTGCAGAAGATTACTACGACGAGCTCCAGGAGAAGTATGCTTACTGGTTAAATGCCATACACAATCACGGTTATCTCTTGAATTTCATTTCTTTACACGAAATCCAAACTGTTATTCAAAAGGTAGCCCAGAAAATTGGTTCCAACTTCATTATCTTACCAACACCACAGGAACGACTAGACGTGGTAAATCAGAATGGCACAATAATATTGTATGGATACTTAAATATTGTTGAACCAAACATGTACGATTTGATACATATAACACCAACTCCACACTTAATCAAAGGCAACGAATTCGCAGTGGCCGACATAAAATCTTCCACCTTGGCTGTTGATTATACTCATCAAACATATTTCAATCTAGACGAAAGGGAATTGAAGAGTTGCAATACTATAGCCAATCACGTGTTCCTGTGTAGCCCAACCATAGTGCACTGCATCGAAAACAGCCCATCTTGTGTAATTGATGAAATTTATGATCATTATCCAAAGACCATATGTGAGATGCGTCAGTTCAAGCTGACTGGTACAGTTTGGAAGGCCTTGGTGACGAGAAACACTTGGTTATACATCACTAATGAAACCAAGGTCGCCTCCATATTCTGCAAGGGAGCCAGAAAGGAATTACTTCTAAATACCACAGGAATTATACACACTGCTGATTACTGTTATCTGAAAACAAGAGAGATAACCTTAAAAACCAAATTGGATCAAACAATAGAGGTCATCTCCAGCCATATAAGGGAAGTTCCCCCACAATTAAACATTTCCAACTTTAATAAATCACCAGCATTGCTGCAACCAGGAGTTTTGATTCAACCAGACGAGCAAATCTTACAATATATGGAGGAGCCCAAGATAGATCCAGCTATCCTACACAACACGCTGATACTCTACTCAACCACATCAATATCATCTGCTTTCATTCTTTTCCTGGTCATCCTCATCTGGAAGTACTGGTTCACCCTCAAAAGGACCTTTCAATTTTGTTATACTGGATGTTCCAAGCGACAAGCAAAACCCAAGGAAGGAAGACAACCATCACCACAAACTTCAATAGAACAGCGATTCAATCGTGTATTGGAATCTGGCGGCCCCCAGCATGTTCCTACCTGAACAAAAAATAATTTCCCAACATGTTCATACCTAAACAAAACATAATTTCTTAATCGCGTTCACTACAATTACCTTCCGATTTTTTAAATGCAAACGAATTCGTCACTTTGCTTATTTTGTACATTTCCTCCAATCAGGTCAAAATTCAATCAAACGTAAGTTCACTTACTCATGTTCTTGCATCATTCATAAAAATATTTCACGAAAATATTTCCGCATGCATTGCCCCAATCTGGGTCAATGACTGCAAGGTAAACATAATGAAGTGAACTTACGATAATAGCGAAATTTATCATGTAAGCGTAAAAAAATGTATTTAAGTTCTTGCATTAGTACAATAAAAATCAGTGTAAGTTTACAGTCAAAAATCGAAGTTCTTACTTTTATTTCAAGTTACTTACGCCCACTTAGCAAGCACTTAAATTAAGTTTGAGTGTCTGTTACACCAATGCATGAAAAGTCTACCTTGCAAGAAAATATGAAATAGTATTAAAACCATAAACAACATTTTTATATTTATTTATTATGATCGAGATAGGAACAATTAATAACATTAACTATTTAAAAAAAATTCAAAATGCTCCCCGTCATTTTGAATACAAAGTAAAGCTCTACGCTTAATAGATCCTTTAAGATCAGTAACTGTCAAGTCCTCTTTAATTTTGTTTGAAGTTTCTTGGACTCTGTGCATAAGTTCGTCTCTTGATGATATTTCCGACGCGTACACAATCTCCTTCATAGTTCCCCAGAGGTAAAAGTCTAAGGGTGTTAAATTAGAAGACCGTTGTGGCCAAGGAAAAGGACCGTGCCGTCCAATCCACTTA
>CAWUPM010000404.1:0-61858 GCA_963924295.1 Dioctria rufipes
ATAGAAAAGGTCATTCTCGCCGTATTTAAAATTTGCGACAGAAAAAAATAATTTTTTGAAAAGTTTACAATAGAAAAGGTAATCCTCGGCGTATTTAAAATTTGCGACAGTAAAAGATAATTTTTGAAAATTTACTATAGAAAAGGCAATCCTCGGCGTATTTAAAATTTGCGAGAGTAAAAAATAATTTTTTGAAAAATTTACTATAGAAAAGGCAATTCTCGGCGTATTTAAAATTTGCGACAGTAACAAATAATTTTTTGAAAAATTTACTATAGAAAGGGGCAATCCTCGGCGTATTTAACATTTGCGACGGTAAAATTTATTTTTTGAAATATTTACAATTGAAAAGGCAATCCTCGCCGTAATTAAAATTTGCGATGGTAAAAAAAAATTTTCTGAAAAATTTATATAGAAAAGGCAATTCCCGGCGTGTTTAAAATTTGCGACAGTTAAAAATAATTTTTTGAAAAATTTACTATAGAAAAGGCATTCCTCGGCGTATTTAAAATTTGCGACAGCCAAAATAATTTTTTGAGAAATTTACTATAGAAAAGTTCATATTCTCCGTATTTAAAATTTGCGACAGTAAAAATAATTTTTTGAAAAATTTACAATAGAAAAGGCAATCCCTGGCGTATTTAAAATTTGTTTCGGTAGAAAATAATTTGTTGGAAAATTTACTATAGAAAAGGTCATACTCGCCGTATTTAAAATTTGCAACAGAAACAAGTAATTTTTTGAAAATTTTACAATAGAAAAGGCAATCCTCGGCGTATTTAAAATTTGCGACGGTAAAAATAATTTTTTGATAAATTTACTATATAAAAGGCAATCCTCGGCGTATTTAAAATTTGCGACAGTAAAAAATTATTTTTTGAAAAATTTACCATAGAAAGGGCCATACTCGCCGTATTTTAAATTTGCGACAGTAAGAAATAATTTTTTGAAAAATTTACTATAGAAAAGGCAATCCTTGGCGTATTTAAAATTTGCGACAGTAAAAAATAATTTTTTGAGAAATTTACTATAGAAAAGTTCATATTCTCCGTATTTAAAATTTGCGACAGTAAAAATAATTTTTTGAAAAATTTTACAATAGAAAAGGCAATCCCTGGCGTATTTAAAATTTGTGACGGTAGAAAATAATTTGTTGCAAAATTTACTATAGAAAAGGTCATACTCGCCGTATTTAAAATTTGCGACAGAAAAAAGTAATTTTTTGAAAAATTTACAATAGAAAAGGCAATCCTCGGCGTATTTAAACTTTGCGACGGTAAAATTAATTTTTTGAAAAATTTACTATTGAAAAGCAATCCTCGGCGTAATTAAAATTTTCGACAGTAAAAAATAATTTTTTGAAAAATTTACTATAGAAAAGGCAATCCTCGGGGTTTTTAAAATTTGCGACAGTTAAAAATAATTTTTTGAAAAATTTACTATAGAAAAGGTCATTCTCGCCGTATTTAAAATTTGCGACAGAAAAAAATAATTTTTTGAAAAGTTTACAATAGAAAAGGTAATCCTCGGCGTATTTAAAATTTGCGACAGTAAAAGATAATTTTTGAAAATTTACTATAGAAAAGGCAATCCTCGGCGTATTTAAAATTTGCGAGAGTAAAAAATAATTTTTTGAAAAATTTACTATAGAAAAGGCAATTCTCGGCGTATTTAAAATTTGCGACAGTAACAAATAATTTTTTGAAAAATTTACTATAGAAAGGGCAATCCTCGGCGTATTTAACATTTGCGACGGTAAAATTTATTTTTTGAAATATTTACTATTGAAAAGGCAATCCACGCCGTAATTAAAATTTGCGATGGTAACAAATAATTTTTAGAAAAATTTACTATAGAAAGGGCAATTCCCGGCGTTTTTAAAATTTGCGACAGTTAAAAATAATTTTTTGAAAAATTTACTATAGAAAAGGCATTCCTCGGCGTATTTAAAATTTGCGACAGCCAAAATAATTTTTTGAGAAATTTACTATAGAAAAGTTCATATTCTCCGTATTTAAAATTTGCGACAGTAAAAATAATTTTTTGAAAAATTTACAATAGAAAAGGCAATCCCTGGCGTATTTAAAATTTGTTTCGGTAGAAAATAATTTGTTGGAAAATTTACTATAGAAAAGGTCATACTCGCCGTATTTAAAATTTGCCACAGTAAAAAATAATTTTTTGAAAAATTTACTATAGAAAAGGCCATACTCGCCGTATTCAAAATTTTCGAAAATAAAAATAATTTTTTGAAAAATTTACTATAGAAAAGGCAATCCTCGGTGTATTTAAAATTTGCGACAGTAAAAAATTATTTTATGAAATATTTACTATATAACAGTCAATCCTCGGCGTATTTAAAATTTGCTAACGTAAAAAATAATTTTTTGCAAAATTTACTATAGAAAAGGCACTCCTCGGCGTATTTAAAATTTGCGACAGTAAAAATAATTGTTTGGAAAATTTACAATAGAAAAGGCAAACCTGGCGTATTTAAAATTTGGGAGGGTAGAAAATAATTTGTTGGAATATTTACTATAGAAAAGGCAATCCTCGGCGTATTTTAAATTTTCGAGAGTATAGGATTATTTTATGAAAATTTACTATAGAAAAGGCAATCCTCGGCGTATTTAAAATTTGCGATAGTAAAAAATAATTTTATGAAAAATTTACTATAGAAAACGCAATCCTCGGCGTATTTAAAATTTGCGAACGTAAAAAATAATATTTCGAAAAACTTACTAAAGAAAAGGCAATCCTCGCCGTCTAAAATTTTGCGACAGAAAAAAATAATTTTTTGCAAAATTTACAATAGAAAAGGCAATCTTCGGCGTATTTAAAATTTGCGACGGTAAAACTAATTTTTTGAAAAATTTACTATAGAAAAGGCAATCCTCGGCGTATTTAAAATTTGCGACGGTAAAATTAATTTTTTGAAAAATTTACTATTGAAAAGCAATCCTCGGCGTAATTAAAATTTGCGACAGTAAAAAATAATTTTTTTGAAAAATTTACTATAGAAAAGGCAATCCTCGGGGTTTTTCAAATTTGCGACAGTTAAAAATAATTTTTTGAAAAATTTACTATAGAGAAGGTCATTCTCGCCGTATTTAAAATTTGAGACAGAAAAAAAATATTTTTTGAAAAGTTTTCAATAGAATAGGTAATCCTCGGCGTATTTAAAATTTGCGACAGTAAAATATAATTTTTGAAAAATTTACTATAGAAAAGGCAATCCTCGGCGTATTTAAAATTTGCGACAGTAAAAATAATTGTTTGAAAAATTTACAATAGAAAAGGCAATACCTGGCGTATTTAAAATTTGCGACGGTAAAAGTAATTTTTTGAAAAATTTACTATTGAAAAGCAATCCTCGGCGTAATTAAAATTTGCGACAGTAAAAAATAATTTTTTTGAAAAATTTACTATAGAAAAGGCAATCCTCGGGGTTTTTAAAATTTGCGACAGTTAAAAATAATTTTTTGAAAAATTTACTATAGAGAAGGTCATTCTCGCCGTATTTAAAATTTGCGACAGAAAAAAATTATTTTTTGAAAAGTTTACAATAGAATAGGTAAACCTCGGCGTATTTAAAATGTGCGACACTAAAAGATAATTTTTGAAAAATTTACTATAGAAAAGGCAATCCTCGGCGTATTTAAAATTTGCGAGAGTAAAAAATAGTTTTTTGAAAAATTTACTATAGAAAAGGCAATTCTCGGCGTATTTAAAATTTGCGACGGTAACAAATTATTTTTTGAAAAATTTACTATAGAAAGGGCAATCCTCGGCGTATTTAACATTTGCGACGGTAAAATTTATTTTTTGAAATATTTACTATTGAAAAGGCAATCCTCGGCGTAATTAAAATTTGCGATGGTAAAAAAAAAATTTCGGAAAAATTTACTATAGAAAAGGCAATCCCCGGCGTTTTTAAAATTTGCGACAGTTAAAAATAATTTTTTGAAAAATTTACTATAGAAAAGGCATTCCTCGGCGTATTTAAAATTTGCGACAGCCAAAATAATTTTTTGAGAAATTTACTATAGAAAAGTTCATATTCTCCGTATTTAAAATTTGCGACAGTAAAAATAATTTTTTGAAAAATTTACAATAGAAAAGGCAATGCCTGGCGTATTTAAAATTTGCGACAGCCAAAATAATTTTTTGAGAAATTTACTATAGAAAAGTTCATATTCTCCGTATTTAAAATTTGCGACAGTAAAAATAATTTTTTGAAAAATTTGCAATAGAAAAGGCAATGCCTGGCGTATTTAAAATTTGCGACGGTAGAAATTAATTTGTTGCAAAATTTACTATAGAAAAGGTCATACTCGCCGTATTTAAAATTTGCGACAGAAAAAAGTAATTTTTTGAAAAATTTACAATAGAAAAGGCAATCCTCAGCGTATTTAAAATTTGCGAACGTAAAAAATAATATTTCGAAAAATTTACTAAAGAAAAGGCAATCCTCGCCGTCTTTAAATTTTGCGACAGAAAAAAATAATTTTTTGCACAATTTACAATAGAAAAGGCAATCTTCGGCGTATTTAAAATTTGCGACAGAAAAAAGTAATTTTTTGAAAAATTTACAATAGAAAAGTTCATATTCTCCGTATTTAAAATTTGCGACAGTAAAAATAATTTTTTGAAAAATTTACAACAGAAAAGGCAATCGCTGGCGTATTTAAAATTCGCGACGGTAGAAAATAATTTGTTGGAAAATTTACTATAGAAAAGGTCATACTCGCCGTATTTAAAATTTGCGACAGAAAAAAGTAATTTTTTGAAAAATTTACAATAGAAAAGGCAATCCTCGGCGTATTTAAAATTTGCGACGGTAAAAGTAATTTTTTGAAAAATTTACTATAGAAAAGGTAATCCTCGGGGTTTTTAAAATTTGCGACAGTTAAAAATAATTTTTTGAAAAATTTACTATAGAAAAGGTCATTCTCGCCGTATTTCAAATTTGCGACAGAAAAAAAAAATTTTTGTAAAGTTTACAATAGAAAAGGTAATCCTCGGCGTATTTAAAATTTGCGACAGTAAAAGATAATTTTTGAAAAATTTACTATAGAAAAGGCAATCGTCGGCGTATTTAAAATTTGCGACAGTAAAAAATAATTTTTTGACAAATTTACTATAGAAAAGGCAATCCTCGGCGTATTTAAAATTTGGGACAGTAAAAAATTATTTTTTGAAAAATTTACAATAGAAATGGTCTTGCTCGCTTATTCAAAATTTGCGACAGAAAAAATAATTTTTGAAAAAGTTACTATAGAAAAGGCGATCTTCGGCGTTTTTAAAATTTGCGACAGTTAAAAATAATTTTTTGAAAAATTTACTATAGAAAAGGTCACTCTCGCCGTATTTAAAATTTGCGACAGAAAAAAGTAATTTTTTGAAAAATTTACAATAGAAAAGGCAATCCTCGGCGTATTTAAAATTTGCGACGGTAAAAATAATTCTTTGAAAAATTTACTATAGAAAAGGCAATCCTCGGGGTTTTTAAAATTTGCGACAGTTAAAAATAATTTTTGAAAAATTTACTATAGAAAAGGCCATTCTCGCCGTATTTAAAATTTGCGACAGAAAAAAAAAATTTTTTGAATAGTTTACAATAGAAAAGGTAATCCACGGCGTATTTAAAATTTGCGACTGTAAAAGATAATTTTTGAAAAATTTACTATAGAAAAGGCAATCGTCGGCGTATTTAAAATTTGCGACAGTAAAAAATAATTTTTTGACAAATTTACTATAGAAAAGGCAATCCTCGGCGTATTTAAAATTTGGGACAGTAAAAAATTATTTTTTGAAAAATTTACAATAGAAATGGTCTTGCTCGCTTATTCAAAATTTGCGACAGAAAAAATAATTTTTGAAAAAGTTACTATAGAAAAGGCGATCTTCGGCGTTTTTAAAATTTGCGAGAGTTAAAAATAATTTTTTGAAAAATTTACTACAGAAAAGGCCATTCTCGCCGTATTTAAAATTTGCGACAGTAAAAGATAATTTTTGAAAAATTTACTATGGAAAAGGCAATCCTCGGCGTATTTAAAATTTGCGACAGTAAAGAATTATTTTATGAAAATTTACTATAGAAAAGGCAATCCTCGGCGTATTTAAAATTTGCGACAGTAAAAAATAATTTTATGAAAAATTTACTATAGAAAAGGCAATCCTCGGCGTATTTAAAATTTGCGACAGTAAAATATTATTTTTTGAAATATTTAACATAGAAAGGGCCATACTCGCCGTATTTTAAATTTGCGACAGAAAAAAATAATTTTTTGAAAAATTTACTATATAAAAGGCAATCCTTGGCGTATTTAAAATTTGCGACAGTAAAAAATAATTTTTTGAAAAAATTACTATAGAAAAGGTCATACTCGCCGTATTCAAAATTTTCGAAAATAAAACTTATGTTTTGAAAAATTTACTATAGAAAAGGCAATCCTCGGCGTATTTAAAATTTGCGACAGTAAAAAATTATTTTATGAAATATTTACTATATAACAGTCAATCCTCGGCGTGTTTAAAATTTGCGAACGTAAAAAATAATTTTTCGAAAAATTTACTAAAGAAAAGGCAATCCTCGCCGTCTTTAAATTTTGCGACAGAAAAAAATAATTTTTTGCAAAATTTACAATAGAAAAGGCAATCTTCGGCGTATTTAAAATTTGCGACAGTAAAAAAAAAAAATTGGGAAAAATTTACTATACAAAGGGCAATCCTCGGCGTATTTAAAATTTGCGACAGTAAAAATAATTTTTTGAAAAATTTACAGTAGAAAAGGCAATACCTGGCGTATTTAAAATTTGCGAGTGTAGAAATAATTTGTTGGAAAATTTACTATAGAACAATCCTCGGCGTTTTTAAAATTTGCGACAGTTAAAAATAATTTTTTTTAAAAATTTACTATAGAAGGGGCCATACTCGCCTTATTTAAAATTTGCGACAGAAAACAATAATCTTTCGACAAATTTACAATAGAAAAAGCAATCCTCGGGGTATTTAAAATTTGCGGCATTAAAAAATTTTTTTTGAAAAATTTACAATAGAAAAGGCAATCCCTGGCGTATTTAAAATTTGTGACGGTAGAAAATAAATTGTTGCACAATTTACTATAGAAAAGGTCATACTCGCCGTATTTAAAATTTGCGACAGAAAAAAAGTAATTTTTTGAAAAATTTACAATAGAAAAGGCAATCCTCGGCGTATTTAAACTTTGCGACGGTAAAATTAATTTTTTTAAAAATTTACTATTGAAAAGCAATCCTCGGCGTAATTAAAATTTTCGACAGTAAAAAATAATTTTTTGAAAAGTTTACAATAGAAAAGGTAATCCTCGGCGTATTTAAAATTTGCGACAGTAAAAGATAATTTTTGAAAAATTTACTATAGAAAATCAATCCTCGGCGTATTTAAAATTTGCGAGAGTAAAAAATAATTTTTTGAAAAATTTACTATAGAAAAGGCAATTCTCGGCGTATTTAAAATTTGCGACAGTAACAAATAATTTTTTGAAAAATTTACTATAGAAAGCGCAATCCTCGGCGTATTTAACATTTGCGACGGTAAAATTTATTTTTTGAAATATTTACTATTGAAAAGGCAATCCTCGCCGTAATTAAAATTTGCGATGGTAAAAAAAAATTTTCTGAAAAATTTATATAGAAAAGGCAATTCCCGGCGTTTTTAAAATTTGCGACAGTTAAAAATAATTTTTTGAAAAATTTACTATAGAAAAGGCATTCCACGGCGTATTTAAAATTTGCGACAGCCAAAATAATTTTTTGAGAAATTTACTATAGAAAAGTTCATATTCTCCGTATTTAAAATTTGCGACAGTAAAAATAATTTTTTGAAAAATTTACAATAGAAAAGGCAATCCCTGGCGTATTTAAAATTTGTTTCGGTAGAAAAAAATTTGTTGGAAAATTTACTATAGAAAAGGTCATACTCGCCGTATTTAAAATTTGCGACAGAAAAAAGTAATTTTTTGAAAAATTTACAATAGAAAAGGCAATCCTCGGCGTATTTAAAATTTGCCACGGTAAAAATAATTTTTTGATAAATTTACTATATAAAAGGCAATCCTCGGCGTATTTAAAATTTGCGACAGTAAAAAATTATTTTTTGAAAAATTTACCATAGAAAGGGCCATACTCGCCGTATTTTAAATTTGCGACAGTAAGAAATAATTTTTTGAAAAATTTACAATAGAAAAGGCAATCCTCGGCGTATTTAAAATTTGCGACGGTAAAAATAATTTTTTGATAAATTTACTATATAAAAGGCAATCCTCGGCGTATTTAAAATTTGCGACAGTAAAAAATTATTTTTTGAAAAATTTACCATAGAAAGAGCCATACTCGCCGTATTTTAAATTTGCGACAGTAAGAAATAATTTTTTGAAAAATTTACTATAGAAAAGGCCATACTCGCCGTATTCAAAATTTTCGAAAATAAAAATAATTTTTTGAAAAATTTACTATAGAAAAGGCAATCCTCGGTGTATTTAAAATTTGCGACAGTAAAAAATTATTTTATGAAATATTTACTATATAACAGTCAATCCTCGGTGTATTTAAAATTTGCTAACGTAAAAAATAATTTTTTGCAAAATTTACTATAGAAATGGCACTCCTCGGCGTATTTAAAATTTGCGACAGTAAAAATAATTGTTTGGAAAATTTACAATAGAAAAGGCAATACCTGGCGTATTCAAAATTTGGGAGGGTAGAAAATAATTTGTTGGAATATTTACTATAGAAAAGGCAATCCTCGGCGTATTTTAAATTTTCGAGAGTAAAGGATTATTTTATGAAAATTTACTATAGAACATGCAATCCTCGGCGTATTTAAAATTTGCGATAGTAAAAAATAATTTTATGAAATATTTACTATAGAAAACGCAATCCTCGGCGTATTTAAAATTTGCGAACGTAAAAAATAATATTTCGAAAAACTTACTAAAGAAAAGGCAATCCTCGCCGTCTAAAATTTTGCGACAGAAAAAAATAATTTTTTGCAAAATTTACAATAGAAAAGGCAATCTTCGGCGTATTTAAAATTTGCGACGGTAAAATTAATTTTTTTAAAAATTTACTATTGAAAAGCAATCCTCAGCGTAATTAAAATTTGCGACAGGAAAAAATAATTTTTTGAAAAATTTACTATAGAAAAGGCAATCCTCGGGGTTTTTAAAATTTGCGACAGTTAAAAATAATTTTTTGAAAAATTTACTATAGAAAAGGTCATTCTCGCCGTATTTAAAATTTGCGACAGAAAAAAATAATTTTTTGAAAAGTTTACAATAGAAAAGGTAATCCTCGGCGTATTTAAAATTTGCGGCAGTAAAAGATATTTTTTGAAAAATTTACTATAGAAAAGGCAATCTTCGGCGTATTTAAAATTTGCGAGAGTAAAAAATAATTTTTTGAAAAATTTACTATAGAAAAGGCAATTCTCGGCGTATTGAAAATTTGCGACAGTAACAAATAATTTTTTGAAAAATTTACTATAGAAAGGGCAATCCTCGGCGTATTTAACATTTGCGACGGTAAAATTTATTTTTTGAAATATTTACTGTTGAAAAGGCAATCCTCGGCGTAATTAAAATTTGCGATGGTAAAAAAAAAAATTCTGAAAAATTTACTATAGAAAAGGCAATCCCCGGCGTTTTTAAAATTTGCGACAGTTAAAAGTAATTTTTTGAAAAATCTACTATAGAAAAGGCATTCCTCGGCGTATTTAAAATTTGCGACAGCCAAAATAATTTTTTGAGAAATTTACTATAGAAAAGTTCATATTCTCCGTATTTAAGATTAGCGACAGTAAAAATAATTTTTTGAAAAATTGACAATAGAAAAGGCAATCCCTGGCGTATTTAAAATTTGTGACGGTAGAAAATAATTTGTTGGAAAATTTACTATAGAAAAGGTCATAATCGCCGTATTTAAAATTTGCAACAGAAAAAGTAATTTTTTGAAAAATTTACAATAGAAAAGGCAATCCTCGGCGTATTTAAAATTTGCGACGGTAAAATTAATTTTTTGAAAAATTTACTATTGAAAAGCAATCCTCGGCGTAATTAAAATTTGCGACAGTAAAAAATAATTTTTTGAAAAATTTACTATAGAAAAGGCAATCCTCGGGGGTTTTAAAATTTGCTACAGTAAAAAATTATTTTTTGAAAATTTACTATAGAAAAGGCAATCCCCGGCGTTTTCAAAATTTGCGACAGTTAAAAATAATTTTTTGAAAAATTTACTATAGAAAAGGCATTCCTCGGCGTATTTAAAATTTGCGACAGCCAAAATAATTCTTTGAGAAATTTACTACAGAAAAGTTCATATTCTCTGTATTTAAAATTCGCGACAGTAAAAATAATTTTTTGAAAAATTTACAATAGAAAAGGCAATCCCTGGCGTATTTAAAATTTGTGACGGTAGAAAATAATTTGTTGCAAAATTTACTATAGAAAAGGTCATACTCGCCGTATTTAAAATTTGCGACAGAACAAAGTAATTTTTTGAAAAATTTACAATAGAAAAGGCAATCCTCGGCGTATTTAATATTTGCGACGGTAAAATTAATTTTTTGAAAAATTTACTATTGAAAAGCAATCCTCGGCGTAATTAAAATTTTCGACAGTAAAAAGTAATTTTTTGAAAAATTTACTATAGAAAAGGCAATCCTCGGGGTTTTTAAAATTTGCGACAGTTAAAAATAATTTTTTTAAAAATTTACTATAGAAAAGGTCATTCTCGCCGTATTTAAAATTTGCGACAGAAAAAAATAATTTTTTGAAAAGTTTACAATAGAAAAGGTAATCCTCGGCGTATTTAAAATTTGCGACAGTAAAAGATAATTTTTGAAAAATTTACTATAGAAAAGGCAATCCTCGGCGTATTTAAAATTTGCGAGAGTAAAAAATAATTTTTTGAAAATTTACTATAGAAAAGGCAATCCCCGGCGTTTTCAAAATTTGCGACAGTTAAAAATAATTTTTTTAAAAATTTACTATAGAAAAGGTCATTCTCGCCGTATTTAAAATTTGCGACAGAAAAAAATAATTTTTTGAAAAGTTTACAATAGAAAAGGTAATCCTCGGCGTATTTAAAATTTGCGACAGTAAAAGATAATTTTTGAAAAATTTACTATAGAAAAGGCAATCCTCGGCGTATTTAAAATTTGCTACAGTAAAAAATTATTTTTTGAAAATTTACTATAGAAAAGGCAATCCCCGGCGTTTTCAAAATTTGCGACAGTTAAAAATAATTTTTTGAAAAATTTACTATAGAAAAGGCATTCCTCGGCGTATTTAAAATTTGCGACAGCCAAAATAATTCTTTGAGAAATTTACTACAGAAAAGTTCATATTCTCTGTATTTAAAATTCGCGACAGTAAAAATAATTTTTTGAAAAATTTACAATAGAAAAGGCAATCCCTGGCGTATTTAAAATTTGTGACGGTAGAAAATAATTTGTTGCAAAATTTACTATAGAAAAGGTCATACTCGCCGTATTTAAAATTTGCGACAGAACAAAGTAATTTTTTGAAAAATTTACAATAGAAAAGGCAATCCTCGGCGTATTTAATATTTGCGACGGTAAAATTAATTTTTTGAAAAATTTACTATTGAAAAGCAATCCTCGGCGTAATTAAAATTTTCGACAGTAAAAAGTAATTTTTTGAAAAATTTACTATAGAAAAGGCAATCCTCGGGGTTTTTAAAATTTGCGACAGTTAAAAATAATTTTGAAAAATTTACTATAGAAAAGGCCATTCTCGCCGTATTTAAAATTTGCGACAGAAAAAAAAAATTTTTTGAATAGTTTACAATAGAAAAGGTAATCCACGGCGTATTTAAAATTTGCGACTGTAAAAGATAATTTTTGAAAAATTTACTATAGAAAAGGCAATCGTCGGCGTATTTAAAATTTGCGACAGTAAAAAATAATTTTTTGACAAATTTACTATAGAAAAGGCAATCCTCGGCGTATTTAAAATTTGGGACAGTAAAAAATTATTTTTTGAAAAATTTACAATAGAAATGGTCTTGCTCGCTTATTCAAAATTTGCGACAGAAAAAATAATTTTTGAAAAAGTTACTATAGAAAAGGCGATCTTCGGCGTTTTTAAAATTTGCGAGAGTTAAAAATAATTTTTTGAAAAATTTACTACAGAAAAGGCCATTCTCGCCGTATTTAAAATTTGCGACAGTAAAAGATAATTTTTGAAAAATTTACTATGGAAAAGGCAATCCTCGGCGTATTTAAAATTTGCGACAGTAAAGAATTATTTTATGAAAATTTACTATAGAAAAGGCAATCCTCGGCGTATTTAAAATTTGCGACAGTAAAAAATAATTTTATGAAAAATTTACTATAGAAAAGGCAATCCTCGGCGTATTTAAAATTTGCGACAGTAAAATATTATTTTTTGAAATATTTAACATAGAAAGGGCCATACTCGCCGTATTTTAAATTTGCGACAGAAAAAAATAATTTTTTGAAAAATTTACTATATAAAAGGCAATCCTTGGCGTATTTAAAATTTGCGACAGTAAAAAATAATTTTTTGAAAAAATTACTATAGAAAAGGTCATACTCGCCGTATTCAAAATTTTCGAAAATAAAACTTATGTTTTGAAAAATTTACTATAGAAAAGGCAATCCTCGGCGTATTTAAAATTTGCGACAGTAAAAAATTATTTTATGAAATATTTACTATATAACAGTCAATCCTCGGCGTGTTTAAAATTTGCGAACGTAAAAAATAATTTTTCGAAAAATTTACTAAAGAAAAGGCAATCCTCGCCGTCTTTAAATTTTGCGACAGAAAAAAATAATTTTTTGCAAAATTTACAATAGAAAAGGCAATCTTCGGCGTATTTAAAATTTGCGACAGTAAAAAAAAAAATTGGGAAAAATTTACTATACAAAGGGCAATCCTCGGCGTATTTAAAATTTGCGACAGTAAAAATAATTTTTTGAAAAATTTACAGTAGAAAAGGCAATACCTGGCGTATTTAAAATTTGCGAGTGTAGAAATAATTTGTTGGAAAATTTACTATAGAACAATCCTCGGCGTTTTTAAAATTTGCGACAGTTAAAAATAATTTTTTTTAAAATTTACTATAGAAGGGGCCATACTCGCCTTATTTAAAATTTGCGACAGAAAACAATAATCTTTCGACAAATTTACAATAGAAAAAGCAATCCTCGGGGTATTTAAAATTTGCGGCATTAAAAAATTTTTTTTGAAAAATTTACAATAGAAAAGGCAATCCCTGGCGTATTTAAAATTTGTGACGGTAGAAAATAAATTGTTGCACAATTTACTATAGAAAAGGTCATACTCGCCGTATTTAAAATTTGCGACAGAAAAAAAGTAATTTTTTGAAAAATTTACAATAGAAAAGGCAATCCTCGGCGTATTTAAACTTTGCGACGGTAAAATTAATTTTTTTAAAAATTTACTATTGAAAAGCAATCCTCGGCGTAATTAAAATTTTCGACAGTAAAAAATAATTTTTTGAAAAGTTTACAATAGAAAAGGTAATCCTCGGCGTATTTAAAATTTGCGACAGTAAAAGATAATTTTTGAAAAATTTACTATAGAAAATCAATCCTCGGCGTATTTAAAATTTGCGAGAGTAAAAAATAATTTTTTGAAAAATTTACTATAGAAAAGGCAATTCTCGGCGTATTTAAAATTTGCGACAGTAACAAATAATTTTTTGAAAAATTTACTATAGAAAGCGCAATCCTCGGCGTATTTAACATTTGCGACGGTAAAATTTATTTTTTGAAATATTTACTATTGAAAAGGCAATCCTCGCCGTAATTAAAATTTGCGATGGTAAAAAAAAATTTTCTGAAAAATTTATATAGAAAAGGCAATTCCCGGCGTTTTTAAAATTTGCGACAGTTAAAAATAATTTTTTGAAAAATTTACTATAGAAAAGGCATTCCACGGCGTATTTAAAATTTGCGACAGCCAAAATAATTTTTTGAGAAATTTACTATAGAAAAGTTCATATTCTCCGTATTTAAAATTTGCGACAGAAAAAAGTAATTTTTTGAAAAATTTACAATAGAAAAGGCAATCCTCGGCGTATTTAAAATTTGCCACGGTAAAAATAATTTTTTGATAAATTTACTATATAAAAGGCAATCCTCGGCGTATTTAAAATTTGCGACAGTAAAAAATTATTTTTTGAAAAATTTACCATAGAAAGGGCCATACTCGCCGTATTTTAAATTTGCGACAGTAAGAAATAATTTTTTGAAAAATTTACAATAGAAAAGGCAATCCTCGGCGTATTTAAAATTTGCGACGGTAAAAATAATTTTTTGATAAATTTACTATATAAAAGGCAATCCTCGGCGTATTTAAAATTTGCGACAGTAAAAAATTATTTTTTGAAAAATTTACCATAGAAAGAGCCATACTCGCCGTATTTTAAATTTGCGACAGTAAGAAATAATTTTTTGAAAAATTTACTATAGAAAAGGCCATACTCGCCGTATTCAAAATTTTCGAAAATAAAAATAATTTTTTGAAAAATTTACTATAGAAAAGGCAATCCTCGGTGTATTTAAAATTTGCGACAGTAAAAAATTATTTTATGAAATATTTACTATATAACAGTCAATCCTCGGTGTATTTAAAATTTGCTAACGTAAAAAATAATTTTTTGCAAAATTTACTATAGAAATGGCACTCCTCGGCGTATTTAAAATTTGCGACAGTAAAAATAATTGTTTGGAAAATTTACAATAGAAAAGGCAATACCTGGCGTATTCAAAATTTGGGAGGGTAGAAAATAATTTGTTGGAATATTTACTATAGAAAAGGCAATCCTCGGCGTATTTTAAATTTTCGAGAGTAAAGGATTATTTTATGAAAATTTACTATAGAACATGCAATCCTCGGCGTATTTAAAATTTGCGATAGTAAAAAATAATTTTATGAAATATTTACTATAGAAAACGCAATCCTCGGCGTATTTAAAATTTGCGAACGTAAAAAATAATATTTCGAAAAACTTACTAAAGAAAAGGCAATCCTCGCCGTCTAAAATTTTGCGACAGAAAAAAATAATTTTTTGCAAAATTTACAATAGAAAAGGCAATCTTCGGCGTATTTAAAATTTGCGACGGTAAAATTAATTTTTTTAAAAATTTACTATTGAAAAGCAATCCTCAGCGTAATTAAAATTTGCGACAGGAAAAAATAATTTTTTGAAAAATTTACTATAGAAAAGGCAATCCTCGGGGTTTTTAAAATTTGCGACAGTTAAAAATAATTTTTTGAAAAATTTACTATAGAAAAGGTCATTCTCGCCGTATTTAAAATTTGCGACAGAAAAAAATAATTTTTTGAAAAGTTTACAATAGAAAAGGTAATCCTCGGCGTATTTAAAATTTGCGGCAGTAAAAGATATTTTTTGAAAAATTTACTATAGAAAAGGCAATCTTCGGCGTATTTAAAATTTGCGAGAGTAAAAAATAATTTTTTGAAAAATTTACTATAGAAAAGGCAATTCTCGGCGTATTGAAAATTTGCGACAGTAACAAATAATTTTTTGAAAAATTTACTATAGAAAGGGCAATCCTCGGCGTATTTAACATTTGCGACGGTAAAATTTATTTTTTGAAATATTTACTGTTGAAAAGGCAATCCTCGGCGTAATTAAAATTTGCGATGGTAAAAAAAAAAATTCTGAAAAATTTACTATAGAAAAGGCAATCCCCGGCGTTTTTAAAATTTGCGACAGTTAAAAGTAATTTTTTGAAAAATCTACTATAGAAAAGGCATTCCTCGGCGTATTTAAAATTTGCGACAGCCAAAATAATTTTTTGAGAAATTTACTATAGAAAAGTTCATATTCTCCGTATTTAAGATTAGCGACAGTAAAAATAATTTTTTGAAAAATTGACAATAGAAAAGGCAATCCCTGGCGTATTTAAAATTTGTGACGGTAGAAAATAATTTGTTGGAAAATTTACTATAGAAAAGGTCATAATCGCCGTATTTAAAATTTGCAACAGAAAAAGTAATTTTTTGAAAAATTTACAATAGAAAAGGCAATCCTCGGCGTATTTAAAATTTGCGACGGTAAAATTAATTTTTTGAAAAATTTACTATTGAAAAGCAATCCTCGGCGTAATTAAAATTTGCGACAGTAAAAAATAATTTTTTGAAAAATTTACTATAGAAAAGGCAATCCTCGGGGGTTTTAAAATTTGCTACAGTAAAAAATTATTTTTTGAAAATTTACTATAGAAAAGGCAATCCCCGGCGTTTTCAAAATTTGCGACAGTTAAAAATAATTTTTTGAAAAATTTACTATAGAAAAGGCATTCCTCGGCGTATTTAAAATTTGCGACAGCCAAAATAATTCTTTGAGAAATTTACTACAGAAAAGTTCATATTCTCTGTATTTAAAATTCGCGACAGTAAAAATAATTTTTTGAAAAATTTACAATAGAAAAGGCAATCCCTGGCGTATTTAAAATTTGTGACGGTAGAAAATAATTTGTTGCAAAATTTACTATAGAAAAGGTCATACTCGCCGTATTTAAAATTTGCGACAGAACAAAGTAATTTTTTGAAAAATTTACAATAGAAAAGGCAATCCTCGGCGTATTTAATATTTGCGACGGTAAAATTAATTTTTTGAAAAATTTACTATTGAAAAGCAATCCTCGGCGTAATTAAAATTTTCGACAGTAAAAAGTAATTTTTTGAAAAATTTACTATAGAAAAGGCAATCCTCGGGGTTTTTAAAATTTGCGACAGTTAAAAATAATTTTTTTAAAAATTTACTATAGAAAAGGTCATTCTCGCCGTATTTAAAATTTGCGACAGAAAAAAATAATTTTTTGAAAAGTTTACAATAGAAAAGGTAATCCTCGGCGTATTTAAAATTTGCGACAGTAAAAGATAATTTTTGAAAAATTTACTATAGAAAAGGCAATCCTCGGCGTATTTAAAATTTGCGAGAGTAAAAAATAATTTTTTGAAAAATTTACTATAGAAAAGGCAATTCTCGGCGTATTTAAAATTTGCGACAGTAACAAATAATTTTTAGAAAAATTTACTATAGAAAGGGCAATTCCCGGCGTTTTTATAATTTGCGACAGTTAAAAATAATTTTTTGAAAAATTTACTATAGAAAAGGCATTCCTCGGCGTATTTAAAATTTGCGACAGCCAAAATAATTTTTTGAGAAATTTACTATAGAAAAGTTCATATTCTCCGTATTTAAAATTTGCGACAGTAAAAATAATTTTTTGAAAACATTACAATAGAAAAGGCAATCCCTGGCGTATTTAAAATTTGTTTCGGTAGAAAATAATTTGTTGGAAAATTTACTATACAAAAGGTCATACTCGCCGTATTTAAAATTTGCGACAGAAAAAAGTAATTTTTTGAAAAATTTACAATAGAAAAGGCAATCCTCGGCGTATTTAATATTTGCGACGGTAAAAATAATTTTTTTGATAAATTTACTATATAAAAGGCAATCCTCGGCGTATTTAAAATTTGCGACAGTAAAAAATTATTTTTTGAAAAATTTACCATAGAAAGGGCCATACTCGCCGTATTTTAAATTTGCGACAGTAAGAAATAATTTTTTTAAAAGTTTACTATAGTAAAGGCAGTCCTTGGCGTATTTAAAATTTGCGACAGTAAAAAATAATTATTTGAAAAATTTACTATAGAAAAGGCCATACTCGCCGTATTCAGAATTTTCGAAAATAAAAATAATTTTTTGAAAAATTTACTATAGAAAAGGCAATCCTCGGTGTATTTAAAATTTGCGACAGTAAAAAATTATTTTATGAAATATTTACTATATAACAGTCAATCCTCGGCGTATTTAAAATTTGCGAACGTAAAAAATAATTTTTTGCAAAATTTACTATAGAAAAGGCACTCCTCGGCGTATTTAAAATTTGCGACAGTAAAAATAATTGTTTGGAAAATTTACAATAGAAAAGGCAAACCTGGCGTATTTAAAATTTGGGAGGGTAGAAAATAATTTGTTGGAATATTTACTATAGAAAAGGCAATCCTCGGCGTATTTTAAATTTTCGAGAGTTTAGGATTATTTTATGAAAATTTACTATAGAAAAGGCAATCCTCGGCGTATTTAAAATTTGCGATAGTAAAAAAGAATTTTATGAAAAATTTACTATAGAAAACGCAATCCTCGGCGTATTTAAAATTTGCGAACGTAAAAAATAATATTTCGAAAAACTTACTAAAGAAAAGGCAATCCTCGCCGTCTAAAATTTTGCGACAGAAAAAAATAATTTTTTGCAAAATTTACAATAGAAAAGGCAATCTTCGGCGTATTTAAAATTTGCGACAGAAAAAAGTAATTTTTTGAAAAATTTACAATAGAAAAGGCAATCCTCGGCGTATTTAAAATTTGCGACGGTAAAATTAATTTTTTGAAAAATTTACTATTGAAAAGCAATCCTCGGCGTTTTTAAAATTTGCGACAGTTAAAAGTAATTTTTTGAAAAATTTACTATAGAAAAGGCATTCCTCGGCGTATTTAAAATTTGCGACAGCCAAAATAAGTTTTTGACAAATTTACTATAGAAAAGTTCATATTCTCCGTATTTAAAATTTGCGACAGTAAAAATAATTTTTTGAAAAATTGACAATAGAAAAGGCAATCCCTGGAGTATTTAAAATTTGCGACGGTAGAAAATAATTTGTTGGAAAATTTACTATAGAAAAGGTCATACTCGCCGTATTTAAAATTTGCGACAGAAAAAGTAATTTTTTGAAAAATTTACAATAGAAAATGCAATCCTCGGCGTATTTAAAATTTGCGACGGTAAAATTAATTTTTTGAAAAATTTACTATTGAAAAGCAATCCTCGGCGTAATTAAAATTTGCGACAGTAAAAAATAATTTTTTGAAAAATTTAGTATAGAAAAGGCAAACCTCGGGGTTTTTAAAATTTGCTACAGTAAAAAATTATTTTTTGAAAATTTACTATAGAAAAGGCAATCCCCGGCGTATTCAAAATTTGCGACAGTTAAAAATAATTTTTTGAAAAATTTACTATAGAAAAGGCATTCCTCGGCGTATTTAAAATTTGCTACAGCCAAAATAATTCTTTGAGAAATTTACTATAGAAAAGTTCATATTCTCCGTATTTAAAATTTGCGACAGTAAAAATAATTTTTTGAAAAATTGACAATAGAAAAGGCAATCCCTGGAGTATTTAAAATTTGCGACGGTAGAAAATAATTTGTTGCAAAATTTACTATAGAAAAGGTCATACTCGCCGTATTTAAAATTTGCGACAGAAAAAAGTAATTTTTTGAGAAATTTACAATAGAAAAGGCAATCCTCGGCGTATTTAAAATTTGCGACGGTAAAATTAATTTTTTGAAAAATTTACTATTGAAAAGCAATCCTCGGCGTAATTAAAATTTGCGACAGCAAAAAATAATTTTTTGAAAAATTTACTATAGAAAAGGCAATCCTCGGGGTTTTTAAAATTTGCGACAGTTAAAAATAATTTTTTGAAAAATTTACTATAGAAAAGGTCATTCTCGCCGTATTTAAAATTTGCGACAGAAAAAAATAATTTTTTGAAAAGTTTACAATAGAAAAGGTAATCCTCGGCGTATTTAAAATTTGCGACAGTAAAAGATAATTTTTGAAAAATTTACTGTAGAAAAGGCAATCCTCGGCGTATTTAAAATTTCCGACAGTAAACAATAATTTTTTGACAAATTTACTATAGAAAAGGCAATCCTCGGCGTATTTAAAATTTGGGACAGTAAAAAATTATTTTTTGAAAAATTTACAACAGAAATGGTCTTGCTCGCGTATTCAAAATTTGCGACAGAAAAAATAATTTTTGAAAAAATTACTATAGAAAAGGCGATCTTCGGCGTTTTTAAAATTTGCGACAGTTAAAAATAATTTTTTGAAAAATTTACTATAGAAAAGGCCATTCTCGCCGTATTTAAAATTTGCGACAGAAAAAATAATTCTTTGAAAAGTTTACAACAGAAAACGCAATCTTCGGCGTATTTAAAATTTGCGACAGTAAAAGATAATTTTTGAAAAATTTACTAAAGAAAAGGCAATACTCGGCGTATTTAAAATGTGCGACAGTAAAGAATTATTTTATGAAAATTTACTATAGAAAAGGCAATCCTCGGCGTATTTAAAATTTGCGACAGTAAAAAATAATTTTATGAAAAATTTACTATAGAAAAGGCAATCCTCGGCGTATTTAAAATTTGGGACAGTAAAAAATTATTTTTTGAAAAATTTATAATAGAAATAGTCTTGCTCGCGTATTCAAAATTTGCGACAGAAAAAATAATTTTTGAAAAAGTTACTATAGAAAAGGCGATCTTCGGCGATTTTAAAATTTGCGACAGTAAAAAAGGTATTTTTGGAAAATTTACCATAGAAAGGGCCATTTTCGTGTTATGGCCCGATATAAGGAAGATTCTTCTTCCAGCAGCCAAGGGCGCATTCTAGCGAAATAATCAGCAATTGCTAAACAATAACCTCATATGGTATTGTTCTGCAACTGTCGGTTATTTTGCTGATTAGCCCAACTGCTGGCTGCGATGAGCGCTTAGTGGAGCAATCGACGATTACGATAATAATTAACCTCGCATGGTAATTATTATGTAAAGCGATTGTTTACTACTAAGCGACTCAGGTGCTGCAACCCGGTAGAACAAACGGCAAGGTTGTGTCGTTTGTTTACATCCGCGTTGTGAGCAAAGAACGTTTACTTCCGAGTATCGGACATAAAAGACCAATGACTGGTCTGGCGACTGCCGTTAAGTGTTCAGTCGCGACTTTGATTTAGAGTATCATGTTTCGGTTCGGAGTAAGTTTAGAAGTATTAAGAAAGGTCAGTTCGCGATAAATAAAGAATTATTCCATGTTAAAGAAAGGTTTAAAAAGGTATTGTGTTTTTAAAATTGATATATATATTTTTTTTATTTTCTGGGAGTTCTGCTTTTTGAACTGCTCCATTTATGTTTTTTTATTTTTGGGAGTTATGCTTTTTAGCTTCTCCATTTTTTTTTATTTATTTTTTTTTTGGGAGTTATGCTTTTTTAGCTACTCCATTTTTTTTTTTTGTTAATTGTGGGAGTTCTGCTTCTTTTAGCTGCTCCATTTACGTTTCAGGTATTTAAGAAGTGTTAGATTAAAATTTTTGTGTTTTGTGATTTTTTTTTGTGAAATTAAGCTACTCCAGCATACATTTATGAGATAGAGGAGTTGTGCTTTTACAAGCTACTCCCTCATCCCGTATAAACACTATTCACTAGAATTTTCCTTTCAGATAAAGAGTGTTAATTTTAAAATTTGATAAAGTTTGGGAGTTTTGTTTTTAAGAGTTAAAAGTTATTCCATGATAGTTAGTGTGATATATCTTAGAAATGATTTTATAAAAATATGTATTTCGCTTGGGTGTTCTTTTTTTTCATATTTTTAGTATACCATAGTAGTAGATTTCAAGGGTTTGTTTGCTTGCGCTGGTGAACTAGGGAAAATCTGTGTGCTCCGATGAGTCGCTAATATCGGGGTGACAGCTTTAAAGCAAAGAAATTGGGCTGGGTATAATATTTATGGGAGGATATAATACTTGGGAGTATATTTTGTTGTTTGTTTTTATTGTATGCATCTGAGTAAGGAAAAACAAAAAAAATTTGGAGAAAGCGTGTCTGTTTTGTATGTACGAACAATAGCTGAATTCATAGTAATGGAGTGAGGTAATTATAGTATAATTTTGCATATATAAGGTTATATAGAGCATTGCTATTCGATTAGCACCTCTAATAAAGACTTCAGTTTTGTGAAAGATATTTTCTAGAGCGCATGGTATACATTTTTCGGCTCTCATGAATGAAGTATAAATGTTATTAGGGAAAAAGGGATGTTCGAAGTGACTATATTTACCAGATCGAGGTATATGCCAAAGGGATAAAAATAGATAGAAAATCACCAGCTATTTACAAGATGGGAGATTCATACGAGAAGATTATGAACCCGATTTCTAAATATGTGCCGATGTTTTCAGCAGAAAGGTCACCAAAGTTGGCAAAGGAATTATTTCGATTCCTTAGTTGCAGCAAAGACTTGCACGACCGTCTGGAGCCAGCAGAGCAAAGCATTTTTATTAAATGCATAAAGTACCGCTTATCCGATGACGCTTATTACCTAATAAGTTCACATGAACCAAAGGACTTTGCATCTTTGCAACAGGCGATTAAGACCGCCTACATGCCGCGGAAATCTTTCAGTGAGTTACGCACTGAAATGTTAGCATGTAGGCAGAGGCCGGGTGAAGATCTTAGAGAGTTTGCGGATAGGATGGTGGAACTGCTGGATCAGATTAAATCTGCGGTATCAGCCAAATACACCAATAAGGATGGAGGTCTGCTAGCTGAACTAGAGGTCGACGTGGTAGCTACTTTTAAAGCTGGTGTTGGCAGTCAGGCCACACGGGTATACCTTACTGGAAGGAAGTTTGAAACACTGAAAGAAGTTCGAGAAGAAGCTCTTTACTTCGAAAAAGAGTTAAAAAGGCTTGAAGCTATGATCACAGGTATAGGGAAACAAGAGCCAGAATATTTCAGAGAACCATCGCAGGAAGGATGGAGAACCAGAAATTTTACTGTTGAAAGGCAGAGACAGTCCCAAATACCTTTCCCATCGGTGCGGAGTCCGACCCAATCAGGAATGAACTGGGAAACTGCTACTAGAACAACACGACAACACAGAGTAATCAAATGTTTTAAATGCGGTCAGCCGGGACATATTTACAAAGAGTGTCAGGTATTCTTCTGTACTGGATGTCAGGAATATGGACACGAGGTGGCCAATTTCCGAATTCACCATGTCAGAGTGGCAAACTCTGCAGCTAGCAATCATGATGAGTTCTATTCAAGAAAAGAGGGGCTTTATTGCCAATTCTGCCGAACACGTGACCACTACACGGAGAACTGACTTAAGAAGTATTTAGCAGAGAAACAAAGTGAAAAATTGAATTCAAGTAGTAAATTTGTCATCACAGTGCCATCGGACATAGCCTTAGAAGGTAAGTTTAGGCTTCTCATTGACACTGGGTCCAGCTGTAGCTTAATCAAGGTCGCTAGAATAAAAAGAGATACAGCCATAAACGCGTACCAGAAAATAAGAATTGGGGGACTATTTGGATTTGCCAGGAGTTCCATAGGCACCTGTGAGGCGAAGTTGTTGATAGACAACGGTCAGCAAGAATGCAATTTTAACATTATTGGTGATACCGACTCGATTCCAGCTGATGGTATCCTTGAAATGGATTTCCTTAGTGACAGAGTTATTATTGACTGTGTAAATAGAAAACTTTGGGTACAAGGTGCTGGAAGAGGCAACGAGGCAAGTGCCTCTGGTAAAAACGTTGCAGCTTGTGCACGAGTGGGACCCACAGCTTGGCAAAGTACCAGTAAAGGAAGTCCGTTTCAGGCCAGGATAGAGGATAACAAGATTAAAAAAGCGGAAAGCATCGCATCTTGCGCTTATGACCGACACTTTAAAGCGAAAAGTGCGGCACGCAATGCAGAGAAAGCTTTAGCACAAGGAGAGAAAAGTCTATCCATATTGGTGGAGCCATTCGGGGCACAATTATGGGAGAAGTCTTTATCCACATCTTATGACAGTGAGGTATTTCATAATGAAAGTGTCGAAGAATTTAGTAAGGGTAGGAGGCAACCGGAATATAAAGGGTACAGTGGAAATAGGCTGGAGGCTGAGCGTGCATTTGTAAGAATCGCCAATGCAACAGCCTATTCTGTAAAAAATCCAGATTCCTCATATCGGCAAACAGAACCGCGCAAATTTTACAGACGACCTGCATGGAGCCATAAAAACAGTTACAGCCGACGGCGATCTCAGTGGCCTGTCAAAAATAAGATTGATAGGATACATCTTACACCAAATTTGACCGGGCAGTACAAGGTAGGTAACGGTTATGACCCAGGAATCGGGGTACGTAACCAAAAAGATTTCCAACAAATTCCCTCTAATTTCAGAAGAAATTCGATGAGCGGAGTTTGGTAGTCTATGGCCAGAAAGATATGAAAGGAGATATAAAGATAACCCAGTGAACATTGTAAGGTAAATTTACAGATTAAAGGGTAATAGAAGATGTTTTAAAAGAAATATATATGAACATATAGAAGAACAAGAAGAAAAAATAAAGATCTTGTAAGAATAAGTGAATCAGAAAGAAAATATTGAAATTCTTACGTTAGATAGATGTACCTCTAGTCGATCTAGTACAGAGAAGCCGCAGGCGATTTCACCAGAAGCTGTAAGGCTACGAATTCAAGAAAAAGTCACAGGGCTAAAAGTTATTGTACTCAAGGCAAGTGCCGCTTCAGATAGCATAGAGAAATACTTGAAATATGTGAGCAACAGCGATGAAACAGTGAATATACAACTGGAAGGTAAACGGATAACACCGAAGGAGCGGAAAATAGCTCCAGAGACGGACGAGCTGGATCTTAGGCAAAAGCAGGGAAATAATTTAACCGCAATTCTTCGCACAGGAGCGCAGCAAAGGGATTTTCGTCCTGCAGTAGAAAAGTCTATAGCGTGGCCCAAAGAAATGTGGGGTGAAGAGCAGGTAAGGGTAGCGGTTGAAAGGAAGAACGGACTAGGACATCCTCGCACGGAAGTCCATCTAAATAGCCTCGAAACTGAACCCTCTGCCTCTTTTCTCAAATTTCAGGACACGAAAAGACCAATACGCTTGGAGCCAAGAAGCGAGCAGCTAATAAGAATTCAAGTCTCGAGCGATTCTGAACTGGTATGTATGGCAGAAGAGATATGTCCCGGGGTGTATTGTGGGAATACCTTGATTAGGCCCAGTAACGGACACGCCTTTGTAGGAATTGTCAATGCTAGGACTGAGGCAATCGAAATAAAAAATTTTGAGCCTACGTTGGAAAGCTTAAATAAGTATTTGGTAAGACCATTAAGAAATCCCGAGGGCAGAACAAAAATCACTCAGCAACGGCTTCAAGTAATGAAGAAATCTCTGGAGTTGGGGGATGAGCTGAATTCGGAAGAGAGGGAAGCAGTAATGCAAATCTGTTACGAATACAGCGATATCTTTCACTTACCTGGGGATAAACTAACGTACACTCCGACGAAAATGTTCAAACTTCCCTTGATGGCCGACACCGGGCCCATAAATAAAAAGCAATATAGAATGCCTGAAGCCCACAGAGAGGAATGTCAGGAGCAGCTTAAAAAGTTGTTGGAGGATGACATAATCGAACATAGTAACAGCCCGTTCAATTTTCCAGTCTTATTAATACCAAAAAAGGGAACTGATGAAGCAAGTAAGCGAAAGTATAGATGGTGTGTGGACTTTCGCGAACTCAACAAAGTCTGTATTCCTTTTTCTTATCCACTACCACGGATTGAAGTCATTCTGGATAGATTAGGTCATTCTAGGTATTTTACTACCTTAGATCTTGCAAATGGTTATCACCAGGTGTTGCTGGATCCGGCAGATCGTGAAAAGACAGCTTTTAGCACAAACTTCAGTCACTTCCAATACAAGAGATTGCCATTCGGATTGAAAACGGCACCTTCATTCTTTCAATCTTTATTAAATGGGATATTAACAGGTCTTCAGGGGATTAAGTGCTTTGTCTACCTTGATGACGTAGTGATTTTTGCGAAAAATCTGGATGAACATAACGGAAAGTTACGAGAAGTATTTCAGAGATTTAGGGAACATAACTTAAAACTACAACCTACTAAATGTCAATTCCTGAAAAAGGAGGCAGTATACCTCGGGCATGTTTGTTCGGAGAAAGGTGTACAACCTGACAAACGGTTAGTAGAAGTGGTACAAAGCTTCCCCCGACCAAAAACAGTGAGACAGGTTCAGTCTTTTTTGGGGTTGGCCAACTACTATCGTGAATTTGTTCCCAATTTTTCAAAAATTCTGGCTCCAATTAATAACCTTTTGAGGAAAAAGGTGAAGTTCAATTGGGGATCAGAATGCGAGAACTCCTTTAAGGTCATTAAAGAAGCTCTCACTTCGCCGCCAGTATTAATTTACCAGATTTTAATAAGGAGTTCACTCTCATCACGGATGCGAGCGGAGAATCTCTAGGAGCAGTCCTAGAACAAGAAGGTAAGCCAGTTAGTTATGCCAGCCGCACTCTGAACCAAGCTGAGAAAAACTATTCTACCACGGAACGGGAATTGTTAGCCATTGTATGGGCTGTACGCAATTATAAATGCTACTTACTGGGAAGACATTTTAAAATCATAACTGATCATCAGCCTCTCCGAGGGGTATTTAAGGTTAAGGACACCACATCTCGCATGGTGAGGTTTCACCAAAAGCTTTCGGAGTTTGATTTTGAAATTTTCTACAAGAAAGGTAGGGAAAATGGCAATGCGGATGCTCTTAGTAGAATTCCCAGAGACATACAGCAAGCGGAGGAAAAGTGTGGTAAGGAATATCCATGTTGTGCAGTTACTCGAGCACAGGCTAAGAAAGATACAAATGACGGAAAGAGGAAACAAGACTGTTCGCCGGAATCCGAAGATGAATGGGAAACAATAGAGGAGAGAGGAGACTGAGAATAAGGAAGTAAGGCTACAAAAAAGCTCAAAGCCACAGAAGGTCACTGACCCAAAAGATGTCGAGGTAATTCTGAAAGATTTTCATGACTCGCGATTCGGAGGGCACTTTGGGCGAAATAAAACCTTGGAAAGAATAAAAAGGTTCTATCGTTGGAAGGGCATGAAGAAGGATATCGCCAAACATGTCGGGTGTTGTGCGAAATGCCAGAGAAATAAGCACTCCAGGGCGATTAAAATGCCGTTAGTGGTAACAGAAATTTCAGAAAAACCATTCGACAAGGTATACGTATACTTAGTGGGGCCGTTGCCTACTAGTCATAATGGTAACAAGTATATTCTGTCCATGATGGATGATCTGACTAGATTTGTTGACTTTGTGGCCATACCAGACCAAGAAGCGAACACCGTGGCGCAGGTCTTGTTCGAGCAAATCCTTAGCCGTTACTCATTACCCAAACAGTTAGTAAGTGATCAAGGAGCTAACTTTACAGGCGAAGTTTTAAAGGCTCTTTGCAAAATGCTTAAGATAAAGAAACTGCAAACCACCGCCTATCACCCACAGTCCAATGCGGTAGAGCGGCAACATTCTACGTTAGCTAACTACTTGAGAAGTTTTGTAGACCGGGAACCCCAGAGCTGGGATAACTTTTTGAGGACAGCAGCTCATGCCTATAATAACACGGTACATGCTGGTACAAAGCTAACACCCATGGAAACTCTTTTCGGATTTGTATCAGAAATCCCTAGCAACTTACAGCATAAACCTGAACCCGTGTACAACACTGATAAGTATCATTCGGTGTTGCGTTTCAAGTTACAAAAAGCGTTTGAACTGGCTAGGGAAAACTTACGCAAAAGCAAGCTATCTGCGAAAAGGTATTATAATAAGACAGCCAGGCCAGAAGCCATACATGTGGGGGATAAAGTTCTGGTGAAAGATTTAGCTCGAGTGGGGAAGTTATCCTCAATTTTCAAAGGCCCTTACGAAGTAATTTACATTCACAGTCCTGAGAACGTTACTATCCTTCAAGGAAAAAAGCTCAAGAGGATTCACACGAATCGATTGAGGAAATATAATGAATAGTTTCAGCATAAAATTGGATCATTCCAGAAAGACGGAAGCCTAAAAGGAGTGCAGCACGAGGCAATAATTTTGGAATTGTCGGAATTGGATTAATTAATTTATTTAATTTTTTTTCCCTCTTCTTCCTCTTAGTTCGTTTTTTTTATTACAGAATATAAACACGTACAAGACCAACACGGATTCATAAAAAAGATTACACTACGAAGGGCGAGAAGATAAGAAGATAAGGCAGTCGATCTAAAGGAATAGTAAGTATAGTGAAAAAAAAACATAAGAAAGGTTGAGAAGGAATTAAAATTAACAAGAAGTAAAAAAAAAAAAACAAAAAAGAGATAAAGACAATTTAAATAAGAAATTTGAAAAAAGAAATAATAGATTTAAAGAAGCAATTTGAAAAAGAAGTAAGATATCTAATTTTTATGAAGTCAAAGAACCAAGATGTAAAGTATATAGTATATAGATATAGAAAAAATAAGAATAAGGGTTGCCATAGATTAGCATAGGGTTTAGTATCAAGATGAAAGCAGTTTTAACGGTAATATTTGCACTCATCACCTTGCTGGAGGCAGAGAAAACAGGCTATAATATCCAACCGATACCCCATACAGGAGTGTTGTTCGAGCACGTGGGAAAAGTCAATTTCTACAACAAGCACTGGACTATCCTGTCGAAGGTGGAAATGCCGGATCTAACAGAGGACATGGAATTTGTAAATAATTGCACTAACCTAATTACGCAGCTATGTTTGGAGGTGACACACGACGGAATAGTATCCAGGTGCACTATAGTTGCCAAGGAGATAAGAAGTTGGGTCTCGAAAATTAAGAGGCAAAACGAGGAACTCCTACACCATACCTAGAGTGAATCACCACGACGAAACAGACGTTCAATTTTTGATGGATTAAGATCAGCATTCAAATACCTTTTCGGGACAATGGATCATGCAGACTCAGAAGAGATCCATGCAGCCCTAGATGATCTTAGCGGAAGAGAGAACCGAACCTTCACTCTGTTAAAGGACCAAATAACGGTCATCAAGTCTACATTCGACGTATTCAACGCTACCAGAGTACAAGCGGCAGCAGAACTAGAGGAGCTAGGTAACAAAATCTCAGCATTAGTAAAAGCACAACAGGGTCAATATCGTGAATTGTCGGCATTGCAGCTTAGATTAGAAATGAGCGAAGTAATTACACTGATAACTCTTCATCCACGAGAAATCAGTGATATGCAGGAAAATATAATCAGTATGTTGGTCGCGCTGAGTGTCGGAAAGCTACATCCATTGATTATTCACGCGGGGGAAATGAGCGAAATAATGAGGAACGCCACTCGTCAATTGGATTTAGATGAGAAATTCCAGAACTTCCAGTTGTTGACGCAGATTGCAAAAGTGAAATCCCTTCAAATAAATCAAGGGATATTGATCCGGATTGAAATTCCACAGCCACAAAGAGTTGCGTTCGATATGCATAAGATATATACAATTCCTGTTACAATAGACGACGCCGGCTATCACATATATGATCTGGATGCCGAATTTGTAGCCGCTAACAACCATGAACGGCAGTATGTCCTAATGAGTTATCAGCAGTATCAGGGGTGCCAGCAGCTTTCGAACACAGCCGATCAGCCACAATTCCTTTGTCCACAGTTGGGCCCGACCTTCACAGCCATTGGAGAAAATTGTGTACTAAACCTTTTCCGAAGCTTCAATGTAAACTCGAGAGCATGTAAAGATCGAGTTATACCGAAATGGAACAGTCTAGTTCGAATGATGACGAGGAACCATTAGCTATTTGTGGTATCCCAAAAAACAAAATTAGAGGTGAACTGCCAAAATTCACCAACTACCATTGGAGAACTATCATCTACAGGGGTGTTATCAATTGAAGAATACTGCCATTTACAAATTGGAGACCTACGGATAGCCGCAGAAGACGACAGCCAGAAAAATATCTCAATTTGGCAGCCGAATCGTTTGGAGTTGCCAGCCTGGAATGCCGTAGACCTAACTAAATCAAATAAGCAGAAAGCGGAAATTATAGAGAGTAAAGAGAGTGGGATAAGACTGTTGACAGCCAAGAACTTCAACCAAGCATGGAAGGACAATGAAGCTGATATAAAGCGAGTACAGGAAGCCATTAAGAAGGATGAGACTAGCAGACAATTTATTCCACATCACGTCCACGTAGCAGCTACATCAGCTACCGGGTGTTTATGCATCTTCACATTAGCAGTACTAGCAGGAGTAGTGTGCCATCTAAAACGACAAAAAAGTGAACAGACTCGAACGATCATCAGCAAACCGTTTACGGGGCCAATTCAATCGAGGGTATCCAAGCAAGCAGAATCCAGTATAGAAGTCGTCATTCCCACAACAGCAAACCTGCCAACAGCAAATTTACCTGCCGTCGTCGGGAAACAGCTGGTACAATTAGAATAGTAGAGTAGTTATTTTATTGAAGTAATGTAATTGTATTGGGCACTAATAGAAAGTATACCCTTAAATAGAATTTTTGTATGAGTTTTCTTGTTATATATATGTAAGTGCTATAAATGCTTGTAAAAAAAAACTTTTAATTTTTGTTATTTTTGTAATTAGATAGACAATAAATAAGATTGTATATTTTTAAAATGCATGTAAATTAATTAAGCATTTTTGTTAATAATAAAATTTTAAGGTTAGAAAGAACTATGTAATAGATATAATTAACTTATTAGGTAGAGGGATTTCAAGATAATGGTTGTAAATTTTGAACTTAAAAGAAATGTAAAAAATTTTTTTTAGGCAGTAGGAAAAAGATCATGGAAAATAAATATGAAATATGTAAAAAAAAAAGAGAGCCAAGTTAATTAACAAAATGTAGAAATATATATATAGAAAAAAATGTTTAAAGGAAATGTTAGGCAGAAAAGTAGAAAATGTAATAGGTATAAGAAAGAAATTTAAAAAAGATAATTAAATGTGAGAAGAGAATAAAAAAGAAATTAAAACGTGAAAAGGAAAAGATAAGAGAAATTATGTAAATGTGAATTAAAAGATGTGAAATGACGTAAAATGAAAAACGTGAGAAAAGGAAAATAGAATTTAAGTATGTAACGAAAAATGTAAAACAATCTGAACCGAACGGAGACCAAAAATAATTTTCAATTTTTAAGACTGTTGCACTCTACAGATCTAGTTTCCTGCGGAAACTAGTTTTTCCAAGGGGGGAGGGATATTATGGCCCGATATAAGGAAGATTCTTCTTCCAGCAGCCAAGGGCGCATTCTAGCGAAATAATCAGCAATTGCTAAACACTAACCTCGTATGGTATTGTTCTGCAACTGTCGGTTATTTTGCTGATTAGCCCAACAGCTGGCTGCGATGAGCGCTGAGTGGAGCAATCGACGATTACGATAATAATTAACCTCGCATGGTAACTATTATGTAAAGCGATTGTTTACTACTAAGCGGCTCAGGTGCTGCAACCCGGTAGAACAAACGGCAAGGTTGTGTCGTTTGTTTACATCCGCGTTGTGAGCAAAGAACGTTTACTTCCGAGTATCGGACATAAAAGACCAATGACTGGTCTGGCGAGTGCCGTTAAGTGTTCAGTCGCGACTTTGATTTAGAGTATCATGTTTCGGTTCGGAGTACGTTTAGAAGTATTAAGAAAGGTCAGTTCGCGATAAATAAAGAATTATTCCATGTTAAAGAAATTCAAGTGTTCTTTTATTTCGAAGAAAGTTTTATCGTGATCAATTATTTGGTTTTCGTTGTTTGATTCCATAGGGGCATAACACTCGCCGTATTTTAAAATTGCGACAGTAAAAAATATTTTTTTGAAAAATTTACTATAGAAAAGGCAATCCTTGGCGTATTTAAAATTTGCGACAGTAAAAAATAATTTTTTGAAAAATTTACTATAGAAAAGGCCATACTCGCCGTATTCAAAATTTTCGAAAATAAAAATTATTTTTTGAAAAATTTACTATAGAAAAGGCAATCCTCGGCGTATTTAAAATCTGCGACAGTAAAAAGTTATTTTATGAAATATTTACTATATAAGAGTCAATCCTCGGCGTATTTAAGATTTGCGAACGTAAAAAATAATTTTTCGAAAAATTTACTAAAGAAAAGGCAATCCTCGCCGTCTTTAAATTTTGCGACAGAAAAAAAAAATTTGTTGCAAAGTTTACAACAGAAAAGGCAATCTACGGCGTATTTAAAATTTGCGAAAGTAAAAAAAAAAATTGGGAAAAATTTACTATACAAAAGGCAATCCTCGGCGTATTTAAAATTTGCGACAGTAAAAATAATATTTTGAAAAATTTACAGTAGAAAAGGCAATACCTGGCGTATTTAAAATTTCCGAGGGTAGAAAATAATTTGTTGGAAAATTTACTATAGAACAATCCTCGGCGTTTTTAAAATTTGCGACAGTTAAAAATAATTTTTTGAAAGTTTACTATAGAAGAGGCCATACTCGCCGTATTTAAAATTTGCGACAGAAAAAAATAATCTTTTGAAAAATTTACAATAGAAAAAGCAATCCTCGGCGTATTTAAAATTTGCGGCAGTAAAAATTTTTTTTGAAAAAATTTACAATAGAAAAGGCAATCCCTGGCTTATTTAAAATTTGCGACGGTAGAAAATAATTTGTTGAAAAATTTACTATAGAAAAGGCAATCTTCGGCGTATTTTAAATTTTCGACAGTAAAATATTATTTTTTGAAAAATTTACCATAGAAAGGCCAAACTCGGTGTATTTAAAATTTGCGACAGAAAAAAGTAATTTTTTGAAAAATTTACAATAGAAAAGGCGATCCTCGGCGTATTTAAAATTTGCGACGGTAAAAATAATTTTTTGAAAAGTTTACAATAGAAAAGGCAATATTCGGCGTATTTAAAATTTGCTACAGTAAAAAAAAATTTTTTGCAAAATTTACTATAGAAAAGGTAATCCTCGGCGTATTTAAAATTTGCGACAGTAAAAATTATTGTTTGAAAAATTTACAATAGAAAAGGCAATACCTGGCGTATTTAAAATTTGCGAGGGTAGAAAATAATTTGTTGGAATATTTACTATAGAAAACGCAATCCTCGGCGTATTTTAAATTTTCGACAGTAAAGAATTATTTTATGAAAATTTACTATAGAAAAGGCAATCCTCGGCGTATTTAAAATTTGCGACAGTAAAAAATAATTTTATGAAAAATTTACTATATAAAAGGCAATCCTCGGCGTATTTAAAATTTGCGAACGTAAAAAATAATATTTCGAAAAATTTACTAAAGAAAAGGCAATCCTCGCCGTCTTTAAATTTTGCGACAGAAAAAAATTATTTTTTGCAAAATTTACAATAGAAAAGGCAATCTTCGGCGTATTTAAAATTTGCGACAGAAATAAGTAATTTTTTGAAAAATTTACAATAGAAAAGGCAATCCTCGGCGTATTTAAAATTTGCGACGGTAAAATTAATTTTTTGAAAAATTTACTATAGAAAAGGCAATCCTCGGGGTTTTTAAAATTTGCGACAGTTAAAAATAATTTTTTGAAAAATTTACTATAGAAAAGGTCATTCTCGCCGTATTTAAAATTTGCGACAGAAAAAAATAATTTTTTGAAAAGCTAACAATAGAAAAGGTAATCCTCGGCGTATTTAAAATTTGCGACAGTAAAAGATAATTTAAAATTTGCGAGAGTAAAAAATAATTTTTTGAAAAATTTACTATAGAAAAGGCAATTCTCGGCGTATTTAAAATTTGCGACAGCAACAAATTATTTTTTGAAAAATTTACTATAGAAAGGGCAATCCCCGGCGTATTTAACATTTGCGACGGTAAAATTTATTTTTTGAAATATTTACTATTGAAAAGGCAATCCTCCGCGTAATTAAAATTTGCGATGGTAAAAAAAAAATTTCTGAAAAATTTACTATAGAAAAGGCAATCCCCGGCGTTTTTAAAATTTGCGACAGTTAAAAATAATTTTTTGAAAAATTTACTATAGAAAAGGCATTCCTCGGCGTATTTAAAATTTGCGACAGCCAAAATAATTTTTTGAGAAATTTACTATAGAAAAGTTCATATTCTCCGTATTTAAAATTTGCGACAGTAAAAATAATTTTTTGAAAAAAGGTACAATAGAAAAGGCAATCCCTGGCGTATTTAAAAATTGCGACGGTAGAAAATAATTTGTTGGAAAATTTACTATAGAAAAGGTCATACTCGCCGTATTTAAAATTTGCGACAGAAAAAAGTAATTTTTTGAAAAATTTACAATAGAAAAAGCAATCCTCGGCGACGGTAAAAATAATTTTTTGAAAAATTTACTATAGAAAAGGTAATCCTCGGGGCTTTTAAAATTTGCGACAGTTAAAAATAATTTTTTGAAAAATTTACTATAGAAAAGGTCATTCTCGCCGTATTTAAAATTTGCGACAGAAAAAAAAAAATTTTTGAAAAGTTTACAATAGAAAAGGTATTCCTCGGCGTATTTAAAATTTGCGACAGTAAAAGATAATTTTTGAAAAATTTACTATAGAAAAGGCAATCGTCGGCGTATTTAAAATTTGCGACAGTAAAAAATAATTTTTTGACAAATTTACTATAGAAAAGGCAATCCTCGGCGTATTAAGACCATACTCGCCGTATTCAAAATTTTCGAAAATAAAAATTATTTTTTGAAATATTTACTATAGAAAAGGCACTCCTCGGCGTATTTAAAATTTGCGACAGTAAAAATAATTGTTTGGAAAATTTACAGTAGAAAAGGCAATACCTGGCGTATTTAAAATTTGCGAGGGTAGAAAATAATTTGTTGGAATATTTACTATAGAAAAGGCAATCCTCGGCGTATTTTAAATTTTCGAGAGTAAAGGATTATTTTATGAAAATTTACTATAGAAAAGGCAATCCTCGGCGTATTTAAAATTTGCGACACTAAAAAATAACTTTATGAAAAATTTACTATAGAAAAGGCAATCCTCGGCGTATTTAAAATTTGCGAACGTAAAAAATAATATTTCGAAAAATTTACTATAGAAAAGGCAATCCTCGCCGTCTTTAAATTTTGCGACAGAAAAAAATAATTTTTTGCAAAATTTACAATAGAAAAGGCAATCTTCGGCGTATTTAAAATTTTCGACAGAAAAAAGTAATTTTTTGAAAAATTTACAATAGAAAAGGCAATCCTCGGCGTATTTAAAATTTGCGACCGTAAAATTAATTTTTTGAAAAATTTACTATTGAAAAGCAATCCTCGGCGTAATTAAAATTTGCGACAGTAAAAAATAGTTTTTTGAAAAATTTACTATAGAAAAGGCAATCCTCGGGGTTTTTAAAATTTGCGAGAGTAAAAAATAATTTTTTGAAAAATTTACTATAGAAAAGGCAATTCTCGGCGTATTTAACATTTGCGACGGTAAAATTTATTTTTTGAAATATTTACTATTGAAAAGGCAACCCTCGGCGTAATTAAAATTTGCGATGGTAAAAAAAAATTTTCTGAAAAATTTACTATCGAAAAGGCAACCCCCGGCGTTTTTAAAATTTGCGACAGTTAAAAATAATTTTTTGAAAAATTTACTATAGAAAAGGCATTCCTCGGCGTATTTAAAATTTGCGACAGCCAAAATAATTTTTTGAGAAATTTACTATAGAAAAGTTCATATTCTCCGTATTTAAAATTTGCGACGGTAAAAATAATTTTTTGAAAAATTTACAATAGAAAAGGCAGTCCCTGGCGTATTTAAAATTTGCGACGGTAGAAATTAATTTGTTGGGAAATTTACTATAGAAAAGGTCATACTCGCCGTATTTAAAATTTGCGACAGAAAAAAGTAATATTTTGAAAAATTTACAATAGAAAAGGCAATCCTCGGCGTATAAAATTTGCGACGGTAGAAAATAATTTGTTGAAAAATTTACTATAGAAAACGCAATCCTCGGCGTATTTTAAATTTTCGACAGTAAAATATTATTTTTTGAAAAATTTACCATAGAAAGGCCAAACTCGGTGTATTTAAAATTTGCTACAGTAAGAAATTATTTTTTGAAAATTTACTATAGAAAAGACAATCCTCGGCGTATTTAAAATTCGCGACAATAAAAAATAATTTTTTGAGAAATTTACTATAGAAAAGGCAATCCTTGGCGTATTTAAAATTTGCGACGGTAAAATTTATTTTTTGAAAAATTTACTATTGAAAAGGCAATCCTCGGCGTTTTTAAAGTTTGCCACAGTTAAATATAATTTTTCGAAAAATTTACTATAGACAAGATAATACTCGCCGTATTTAAAATTTGCGACAGTAAAAAATAATTATTTGAAAAATTTACTATAGAAAAGGCAATCCTCGGTGTATTTAAAATTTGCGACAGTAAAAATAATTTTTTGAAAAATTTACAATAAAAAAGGAAATCCCTGGAGTATTTAAAATTTGCGACGGTAAAATATTATTTTTTGAAAAATTTACTATAGAAAGCCCATACTCGGTGTATTTAAAATTTGCGACAGAAAAAAACAATTTTTTGAAAAATTTACTATAGAAAAGGCAATCCTCGGCATATTTAAAATTTGCGACGGTAAAATTTATTTTTTGAAAAATTTACTATTGAAAAGGCAATCCTCGGCGTAATTAAAATTTGTGACAGTAAAAAATAATTTTTTGAAAAATTTACTATAGAAAAGGCAATCCTCGGCGTTTTTAAAGTTTGCCACAGTTAAATATAATTTTTCGAAAAATTTACTATGGATAAGGTCAAACTCGCCGTATTTAAAATTTGCGACAGAAAAAAGTAATTTTTTGAAAAATTTACAATAGAAAAGGCAATCCTCGGCGTATTTAAAATTTGCGACGGTAAAAATAATTTTTTGAAAAGTTTACAATAGAAAAGGCAATATTCGGCGTATTTAAAATTTGCTACAGTAAAAAAAAAATTTTTGCAAAATTTACTATAGAAAAGGCAATCCTCGGCTTATTTAAAATTTGCGACAGTAAAAATTATTGTTTGAAAAATTTACAATAGAAAAGGCAATACCTGGAGTATTTAAAATTTGCGAGGGTAGAAAATAATTTGTTGGAATATTTACTATAGAAAACGCAATCCTCGGCGTATTTTAAATTTTCGACAGTAAAGAATTATTTTATGAAAATTTACTATAGAAAAGGCAATCCTCGGCGTATTTAAAATTTGCGAACGTAAAAAATAATATTTCGAAAAATTTACTAAAGAAAAGGCAATCCTCGCCGTCTTTAAATTTTGCGACAGAAAAAAATAATTTTTTGCAAAATTTACAATAGAAAAGGCAATCTTCGGCGTATTTAAAATTTGCGACAGAAATAAGTAATTTTTTGAAAAATTTACAATAGAAATGGCAATCCTCGGCGTATTTAAAATTTGCGACGGTAAAATTAATTTTTTGAAAAATTTACTATTGAAAAGCAATCCTCGCCGTAATTAAAATTTGCGACAGTAAAAAATAATTTTTTGAAAAATTTACTATAGAAAAGGCAATCCTCGGGGTTTTTAAAATTTGCGACAGTTAAAAATAATTTTTTGAAGAGTTTACTATAGAAAAGGTCATTCTCGCCGTATTTAAAATTTGCGACAGAAAAAAATAATTTTTTGAAATGTTTACAATAGAAAAGGTAATCCTCGGCGTATTTAAAATTTGCGACAGTAAAAGATAATTTTTGAAAAATTTACTATAGAAAAGGCAATCCTCGGCGTATTTAAAATTTGCGACGGTAAAATTAATTTTTTGAAAAATGTACTATTGAAAAGCAATCCTCGGCGTAATTAAAATTTGCGACAGTAAAAAATAATTTTTTGAAAAATTTACTATAGAAAAGGCAATCCTCGGCATATTTAAAATTTGCGACGGTAAAATTTATTTTTTGAAAAATTTACTATTGAAAAGGCAATCCTCGGCGTAATTAAAATTTGTGACAGTAAAAAATAATTTTTTGAAAAATTTACTATAGAAAAGGCAATCCTCGGCGTTTTTAAAGTTTGCCACAGTTAAATATAATTTTTCGAAAAATTTACTATGGATAAGGTCAAACTCGCCGTATTTAAAATTTGCGACAGAAAAAAGTAATTTTTTGAAAAATTTACAATAGAAAAGGCAATCCTCGGCGTATTTAAAATTTGCGACGGTAAAAATAATTTTTTGAAAAGTTTACAATAGAAAAGGCAATATTCGGCGTATTTAAAATTTGCTACAGTAAAAAAAAAATTTTTACAAAATTTACTATAGAAAAGGCAATCCTCGGCTTATTTAAAATTTGCGACAGTAAAAATTATTGTTTGAAAAATTTACAATAGAAAAGGCAATACCTGGCGTATTTAAAATTTGCGAGGGTAGAAAATAATTTGTTGGAATATTTACTATAGAAAACGCAATCCTCGGCGTATTTTAAATTTTCGACAGTAAAGAATTATTTTATGAAAATTTACTATAGAAAAGGCAATCCTCGGCGTATTTAAAATTTGCGAACGTAAAAAATAATATTTCGAAAAATTTACTAAAGAAAAGGCAATCCTCGCCGTCTTTAAATTTTGCGACAGAAAAAAATAATTTTTTGCAAAATTTACAATAGAAAAGGCAATCTTCGGCGTATTTAAAATTTGCGACAGAAATAAGTAATTTTTTGAAAAATTTACAATAGAAATGGCAATCCTCGGCGTATTTAAAATTTGCGACGGTAAAATTAATTTTTTGAAAAATTTACTATTGAAAAGCAATCCTCGCCGTATTTAAAATTTGCGACAGTAAAAGATAATTTTTGAAAAATTTACTATAGAAAATGCAATCGTCGGCGTATTTAAAATTTGCGACAGTAAAAAATAATTTTTTGACAAATTTACTATAGAAAAGGCAATCCTCGGCGTATTAAGACCATACTCGCCGTATGCAAAATTTTCGAAAATAAAAATTATTTTTTGAAATATTTACTATAGAAATGGCACTCCTCGGCGTATTTAAAATTTGCGACAGTAAAAATAATTGTTTGGAAAATTTACAATAGAAAAGGCAATACCTGGCGTATTTAAAATTTGCGAGGGTAGAAAATAATTTGTTGGAATATTTACTATAGAAAAGGCAATCCTCGGCGTATTTTAAATTTTCGAGAGTAAAGGATTATTTTATGAAAATTTACTATAGAAAAGGCAATCCTCGGCGTATTTAAAATTTGCGACACTAAAAAATAATTTTATGAAAAATTTACTATAGAAAAGGCAATCCTCGGCGTATTTAAAATTTGCGAACGTAAAAAATAATATTTCGAAAAATTTACTATAGAAAAGGCAATCCTCGCCGTCTTTAAATTTTGCGATAGAAAAAATAATGTTTTGCAAAATTTACAATAGAAAAGGCAATCTTCGGCGTATTTAAAATTTGCGACAGAAAAAAGTAATTTTTTGAAAAATTTACAATAGAAAAGGCAATCCTCGGCGTATTTAAAATTTGCGACGGTAAAATTAATTTTTTGAAAAATTTACTATTGAAAAGCAATCCCCGGCGTAATTAAAATTTGCGACAGTAAAAAATAGTTTTTTGAAAAATTTACTATAGAAAAGGCAATCCTCGGGGTTTTTAAAATTTGCGACAGTTAAAAATAATTTTTTGAAAAATTTACTATAGAAAAGGTCATTCTCGCCGTATTTAAAATTTGCGACAGAAAAAAATAATTTTTTGAAATGTTTACAATAAAAACGGTAATCCTCGGCGTATTTAAAATTTGCGACAGTAAAAGATAATTTTTGAAAAATTTACTATAGAAAAGGCAATCCTCTGCGTATTTAAAATTTGCGACGGTAAAATTAATTTTTTGAAAAATTTACTATTGAAAAGCAATCCTCGGCGTAATTAAAATTTGCGACAGTAAAAAATAATTTTTTGAAAAATTTACTATAGAAAAGGCAATCCTCGGGGGTTTTAAAATTTGCGAGAGTAAAAAATAATTTTTTGAAAAATTTACTATAGAAAAGGCAATTCTCGGCGTATTTAAAATTTGCGACAGTAACAAATAATTTTTTGAAAAATTTACAATAGAAAGGGCAATCCTCGGCGTATTTAACATTTGCGACGGTAAAATTTATTTTTTGAAATATTTACTATTGAAAAGGCAACCCTCGGCGTAATTAAAATTTGCGATGATAAAAAAAAAATTTCTGAAAAATTTACTATCGAAAAGGCAACCCCCGGCGTTTTTAAAATTTGCAACAGTTAAAAATAATTTTTTGAAAAATTTACTATAGAAAAGGCATTCCTCGGCGTATTTAAAATTTGCGACAGCCAAAATAATTTTTTGAGAAATTTACTATAGAAAAGTTCATATTCTCCGTATTTAAAATTTAAAATTTGCGACACTAAAAAATAATTTTATGAAAAATTTACTATAGAAAAGGCAATCCTCGGCGTATTTAAAATTTGCGAAGGTAAAAAATAATATTTCGAAAAATTTACTATAGAAAAGGCAATCCTCGCCGTCTTTAAATTTTGCGATAGAAAAAAATAATTTTTTGCAAAATTTACAATAGAAAAGGCAATCTTCGGCGTATTTAAAATTTGCGACAGAAAAAAGTAATTTTTTGAAAAATTTACAATAGAAAAGGCAATCCTCGGCGTATTTAAAATTTGCGACGGTAAAATTAATTTTTTGAAAAATTTACTATTGAAAAGCAATCCTCGGCGTAATTAAAATTTGCGACAGTAAAAAATAGTTTTTTGAAAAATTTACTATAGAAAAGGCAATTCTCGGGGTTTTTAAAATTTGCGACAGTTAAAAATAATTTTTTGAAAAATTTACTATAGAAAAGGTCATTCTCGCCGTATTTAAAATTTGCGACAGAAAAAAATAATTTTTTGAAATGTTTACAATAGAAAATGTAATCCTCGGCGTATTTAAAATTTGCGACAGTAAAAGATAATTTTTGAAAAATTTACTATAGAAAAGGCAATCCTCGGCGTATTTAAAATTTGCGACGGTAAAATTAATTTTTTGAAAAATTTACTATTGAAAAGCAATCCTCGGCGTAATTAAAATTTGCGACAGTAAAAAATAATTTTTTGAAAAATTTACTATAGAAAAGGCAATCCTCGGGGTTTTTAAAATTTGCGAGAGTAAAAAATAATTTTTTGAAAAATTTACTATAGAAAAGGCAATTCTCGGCGTATTTAAAATTTGCGACAGTAACAAATAATTTTTTGAAAAATTTACAATAGAAAGGGCAATCCTCGGCGTATTTAACATTTGCGACGGTAAAATTTATTTTTTGAAATATTTACTATTGAAAAGGCAACCCTCGGCGTAATTAAAATTTGCGATGGTAAAAAAAAAATTTCTGAAGAATTTACTATCGAAAAGGCAACCCCCGGCGTTTTTAAAATTTGCGACAGTTAAAAATAATTTTTTGAAAAATTTACTATAGAAAAGGCATTCCTCGGCGTATTTAAAATTTGCGACAGCCAAAATAATTTTTTGAGAAATTTACTATAGAAAAGTTCATATTCTCCGTATTTAAAATTTGCGACAGTAAAAATAATTTTTTGAAAAATTTACAATAGAAAAGGCAGTCCCTGGCGTATTTAAAATTTGCGACGGTAGAAAATAATTTGTTGGGAAATTTACTATAGAAAAGGTCATACTCGCCGTATTTAAAATTTGCGACAGAAAAAAGTAATATTTTGAAAAATTTACAATAGAAAAGGCAATCCTCGGCGTATTTAAAATTTGCGACGGTAAAAATAATTTTTTGAAAAATTTACTATAGAAAAGGCAATCCTCGGGGTTTTTAAAATTTGCGACAGTTAAAAATAATTTTTTGAAAAATTTACTATAGAAGAGTTCATACTCGCCGTATTTAAAATTTGCGACTGAAAAAAAATTTTTTTGAAAAGTTTACAATAGAAAAGGTAATCCTCGTCGTATTTAAAATTTTCGACAGTAAAAGTTAATTTTTGAAAAATTTACTATAGAAAAGGCAATCGTCGGCGTATTTAAAATTTGCGACAGTAAAAAATAATTTTTTGACAAATTTACTATAGAAAAGGCAATCCTCGGCGTATTTAAAATTTGGGACAGTAAAAAATAATTTTTTGAAAAATTTACAATAGAAAAGGCCATTCTCGCCGTATTTAAAATTTGCGACAAAAAAAAATAATTTTTTGAAAAGTTTACAAAAGAAAACGCAATCTTCGGCGTAGTTAAAATTTGCGACAGTAAAAGATAATTTTTGAAAAATTTACTATAGAAAAGGTAATCCTCGGCGTATTTAAAATTTGCGACAGCCAAAATAATTTTTTGAGAAATTTACTATAGAAAAGTTCATATTCTCCGTATTTAAAATTTGCGACAGTAAAAATAATTTTTTGAAAAATTTACAATAGAAAAGGCAGTCCCTGGCGTATTTAAAATTTGCGACGGTAGAAAATAATTTGTTGGGAAATTTACTATAGAAAAGGTCATACTCGCCGTATTTAAAATTTGCGACAGAAAAAAGTAATATTTTGAAAAATTTACAATAGAAAAGGCAATCCCCGGCGTATTTAAAATTTGCGACGGTAAAAATAATTTTTTGAAAAATTTACAATAGAAAGGGCAATCCTCGGCGTATTTAACATTTGCGACGGTAAAATTTATTTTTTGAAATATTTACTATTGAAAAGGCAATCCTCGGCGTAATTAAAATTTGCGATGGTAAAAAAAAACTTTCTGAAACATTTACTATAGAAAAGGCAACCCCCGGAGTTTTCAAAATTTGCGACAGTTAAAAATAATTTTGTGAAAAATTTACTATAGAAAAGGCATTGCTCGGCGTATTTAAAATTTGCGACAGCCAAAATAATTTTTTGAGAAATTTACTATAGAAAATTTCATATTCTCCGTATTTAAAATTTGCGACAGTAAAAATAATTTTTTGAAAAATTTACAATAGAAAAGGCAGTCCCTGGCGTATTTAAAATTTGCGACGGTAGAAAATAATTTGTTGGGAAATTTACTATAGAAAAGGTCATACTCGCCGTATTTAAAATTTGCGACAGAAAAAAGTAATATTTTGAAAAATTTACAATAGAAAAGACAATCCTCGGCGTATTTAAAATTTGCGACGGTAAAAATAATTTTTTGAAAAATTTACTATAGAAAAGGCAATCGTCGGGGTTTTTAAAATTTGCGACAGTTAAAAATAACTTTTTGAAAAATTTACTATAGAAAAGTTCATTCTCGCCGTATTTAAAATTTGTGACAGAAAAAAAAATTTTTTTGAAAAGTTTACAATAGAAAAGGTAATCCTCGTCGTATCTAAAATTTGCGAGAGTAAAAGATAATTTTTGAAAAATTTACTATAGAAAAGGCAATCGTCGGCGTATTTAAAATTTGCGATAGTAAAAAATAATTTTTTGACAAATTTACTATAGAAAAGGCAATCCTCGGCGTATTTAAAATTTGGGACAGTAAAAATTAATTTTTTGAAAAATTTACAATAGAAATGGTCTTGCTCGCGTATTCAAAATTTGCGACAGAAAAAATAATTTTTGAAAAAGTTACTATAGAAAAGGCGATCTTCGGCGTTTTTAAAATTTGCGACAGTTAAAAATAATTTTTTGAAAAATTTACTATAGAAAAGGCCATTCTCGCCGTATTTAAAATTTGCGACAAAAAAAATAATTTTTTGAAAAGTTTAAAAAAGAAAACGCAATCTTCGGCGTAGTTAAAATTTGCGACAGTAAAAGATAATTTTTGAAAAATTTACTATAGAAAAGGCAATCCTCGGCGTATTTAAAATTTGCGAGAGTAAAGAATTATTTTATGAAAATTTACTATAGAAAAGGCAATCCTCGGCGTATTTAAAATTTGCGACAGTAAAAAATAATTTTATGAAAAATTTACTATAGAAAAGGCAATCCTCGGCGTATTTAAAATTTGGGACAGTTAAAAATTATTTTTTGAAAAATTTACAATAGAAAAGGTCAGCTCGCCGTATTTAAAATTTGCGACAGAAAAAATAATTTTTTGAAAAGTTTACAATAGAAAAGGCAATCCTCGTCGTATTTAAAATTTGCGACAGTAAAAGATAATTTTTGAAAAATTTACTATAGAAAAGGCAATCCTCGGCGTATTTAAAATTTGCGACAGTAAAGAATTATTTTATGAAAATTTACTATAGAAAAGGCAATCCTCGGCGTATTTAAAATTTGCGACAGTAAAAATAATTTTTTGAAAAATTTACAATAAAAAAGGCAATCGCTGGAGTATTTAAAATTTGCGACGGTAGAAAATAATTTGTTGAAAAATTTACTATAGAAAAGGCAATCTTCGGGTTATTTTAAATTTTCGACAGTAAAAATAATTTTTTGAAAAATGTTCAATAGAAAAGGCAATCCCTGGCGTATTCAAAATTTGCGACGGTATAAAATAATTTGTTGAAAAATTTACTATAGAAAAGGCAATCTTCGGGTTATTTAAAATTTGCGACATTAAAAAACAATTTTTTGAAAAATTTACTATTGAAAAGGCAATCCTCGGCGTATTTAAAATTTGCGACAGTAAAAAATTATTTTTTGAAAAATTTACTATACAAAATGCAATCCTCGGCGCATTTAAAATTTGCGACAGTAAAAAATTATTTTTTGAAAAACTTACTATAGAAAAGGCCATACTCTCCGTATTTAAAATTTGCGACAGAAAAAAATAATTTTTTGAAAAGTTTACAATAGAAAAGGCAATCCTCGGCGTATTTAAAATTCGCGACAATAAAAAATAATTTCTTGAGAAATTTACTATAGAAAAGGCAATCCTTGGCGTATTTAAAATTTGCGACAGTAAAAAATAATTTTTTGAAAAATTTACTATAGAGAAGGCAATCCTTGGCGTATTTAAAATTTGCGACAGTAAAAATTAATTTTTTGAAAAATTTACTATAGAAAAGGCCGTACTCGCCGTTTTCAAAATTTGCAAAAATAAAAATTATTTTTTGAAAAATTTACTATAGAAAAGGCAATCCTCGGCGTTTTTAAAGTTTGCCACAGTTAAATATAATTTTTCGAAAAATTTACTATAGACAAGGTCATATTCGCCGTATTTAAAATTTCCGACCGACAAAAATAATTTTTTTAAAAATTTACAATAGAAAAGGCAATCCTCGGCTTATTTAAAATTTGTGACAATAAAAAATAATACTTTGAAAAATTTACTATAGAAAAGGCAATCCTCGGCGTATTTAAAATTTGCGACAGTAAAAATAATGTTTTGAAAAATTTACTATAGAAAAGGTAATCTTCGGCATATTTTAAATTTTCGACAGCTAAATATTATTTTTTGAAGGATTTACTATAGAAAGGCCAAACTCGGTGTATTTAAAATTTGCGACAGTAAAAAATTATTTTTGGAAAAATTTACTATAGAAAATGCAATCCTCGGCGTATTTAAAATTTGCGACAGAAATAAATTATTTTTTGAAAGATTTACTATAGAAAAGGCAACCCTGGGCGTATTTAAAATTTGCGACAGTAAAAAATTATTTTTTGAAATATTTACTATAGAAAGGGTAATCCTAGGCGTATCTAAAATTTGCGAACGTAAAAAATTATTTTTCGAAAAATTTACTATAGCAAAGGCAACCCTCGGCGTATTTAAAATTTGCGACAGTAAAAAATAATTTTTTGAAAAATTTACTATAGAGAAGGCAATCCTTGGCGTATTTAAAATTTGCGACAGTAAAAAAGTATTTTTTGAAAAATTTACAATAGAAAAGGCAATCCCTGGCGTATTTAAAATTTGCGACGGTAAAATTTATTTTTTGAAAAATTTACAATAGAAAAGGCAATCCCTGGCGTAATTAAAATTTGCGACAGTAAAAAATAATTTTTTGAAAAATTTACTATAGAAAAGGCAATACTCGGCGTTTTTAAAGTTTGCCACAGTTAAATATAATTTTTCGAACAATTTACTATAGACAAGGTCATACTCGCCGTATTTAAAATTTGCGACAGAAAAAAATAATTTTTTGAAAAATTTACAATGGAAAAGGCAATCCTCGGCGTATTTAAAATTTGCGAAAGTAAAAAATAATTCTTTGAAAAATTTACTACAGAAAAGGCAATCCTCGTCGTATTTAAAATTTGGGACAGTAAAAAAAATTCTTTGAAAAATTTACTATAGAAAGGGTAATCCTAGGCGTATCTAAAATTTGCGAACGTAAAAAATGATTTTTCGAAAAATTTACTATAGAAAAGGCAACCCTGGGCGTATTTAAAATTTGCGACAGTAAAAAATAATTTTTTGAAAAATTTACTATAGAGAAGGCAATCCTTGGCGTATTTAAAATTTGCGACAGTAAAAATTTAAATTTTGAAAAATTTACTATAGAAAAGGCCGTACTCGCCGTTTTCAAACTTTGCAAAAATAAAAATTATTTTTTGAAAAATTTACTATAGAAAAGGCAATCCTCTGCGCATTTAAAATTTGCGACAGTAAAAAATTATTTTTTGAAAATTTACTATAGAAAAGGCAATCCTCGGCGTATTTAAAATTTGCGACAGTAATAAATAATTTTTTAAAATATTTACTATAGCAAAGTCAAAACTCGGCGTATTTAATATTTGCGACATTAAAAAAGTATTTTTTGAAAAATTTACAATAGAAAAGGCAATCCCTGGCGTATTTAAAATTTGCGACGGTAAAATTTATTTTTTGAAAAATTTACAATAGAAAAGGCAATCCCTGGCGTAATTAAAATTTGCGACAGTAAAAAATAATTTTTTGAAAAATTTACTATAGAAAAGGCAATCCTCGGCGTTTTTAAAGTTTGCCACAGTTAAATATAATTTTTCGAAAAATTTACTATAGACAAGGTCATATTCGCCGTATTTAAAATTTCCGACCGACAAAAATAATTTTTTTAAAAATTTACAATAGAAAAGGCAATCCTCGGCTTATTTAAAATTTGTGACAATAAAAAATAATACTTTGAAAAATTTACTATAGAAAAGGCAATCCTCGGCGTATTTAAAATTTGCGACAGTAAAAATAATGTTTTGAAAAATTTACTATAGAAAAGGTAATCTTCGGCATATTTTAAATTTTCGACAGCTAAATATTATTTTTTGAAGGATTTACTATAGAAAGGCCAAACTCGGTGTATTTAAAATTTGCGACAGTAAAAAATTATTTTTGGAAAAATTTACTATAGAAAATGCAATCCTCGGCGTATTTAAAATTTGCGACAGAAATAAATTATTTTTTGAAAGATTTACTATAGAAAAGGCAACCCTGGGCGTATTTAAAATTTGCGAACGTAAAAAATAATTTTTCGAAAAATTTACTATAGAAACGGCAATCCTCGGCGTATTTAAAATTTGCGACAGTAAAAATAATTTTTTGAAAAATTTACAATAGAAAAGGCAACCCCTGGCGTATTAAAAATTTGCGAGGGTAGAAAATAATTTGTTGGAAAATTTACTATATAAAAGGCAATCCTCGGCGTATTTTAAATTTTCGACAGAAAGAGCTCATTTTTTTAACAATTTACAATAGAAAAGGTAATCCCTGGCCTATTTAACATTTGCGACAGTATAAAATAATTCTTTGAAAAATTTACTATAGAAAAGGCAATCCTCGGCGTATTTAAAATTTGCGACAGTAAAAATAATGTTTTGAAAAATTTACTATAGAAAAGGTAATCTTCGGCGTATTTTAAATTTTCGACAGTAAAATATTATTTTTTGAAACATTTACTATAGAAAGGCCAAACTCGGCGTATTTAAAATTTGCGACAGAAAAAAATTATTTTTTGAAATATTGACTATAGAAAGGGTAATCCTAGGCGTATCTAAAATTTGCGAACGTAAAAAATGATTTTTCGAAAAATTTACTATAGAAAAGGCAACCATCGGCGTATTTAAAATTTGCGACAGTAAAAAATAATTTTTTGAAAAATTTTCTATAGAGAAGGCAATCCTTGGCGTATTTAACATTTGCGACAGTAAAAAAGTGTTTTTTGAAAAATTTACTATAGAAAAGGCCATACCCGCCGTATTCAAAATTTGCGAAAATCAAAATAATTTTTTGAAAAATTTACTATAGAAAAGGCTATACTCGGCGTATTTAAAATTTGCGAAAATAGAAATTATTTTTTGAAAAATTTACTATAGAAAAGGCAATCCTCGGCGTAATTAAAATTTGCGACAGTAAAAAATAATTTTTTGAAAAATTTACTATATAAAACCAATCCTCGGCGTTTTTAAAGTTTGCCACATTTGAAAATAATTTTTTGAAAAATTTATTATAGAAAAGGCCATACTCGCCGTATTTAAGAGTGGCGACAGAAAAAAATAATTTTTTTAAAAGTTTACAATAGAAAAGGCAATCCTCGGCGTATTTAAAATTTGCGAAAATAAAAAATAATTTTTTGAGAAATTTACTATAGAAAAGGCAATCCTTGGCGTATTTAAAATTTGCGACAGTAAAAAAGTATTTTTTGAAAAATTTTCTTTAGAAAAGGCCATACCCGCCGTATATTACTATAGAAAAGGCAATCTTCGGCATATTTTAAATTTTCGACAGTTAAATATTATTTTTTGAAGGATTTACTATAGAAAGGCCAAACTCGGTGTATTTAAAATTTGCGACAGTAAAAAATTATTTTTGGAAAAATTTACTATAGAAAATGCAATCCTCGGCGTATTTAAAATTTGCGACAGAAATAAATTATTTTTTGAAAGATTTACTATAGAAAAGGTAACCCTTGGCGTATTTAAAATTTGCGACAGTAAAAAAGTATTTTTTGAAAAATTTACTATAGAAAACGCCATACCCGCCGTATTCAAAATTTGCGAAAATCAAAATTATTTTTTGAAAAATTTACTATAGAAAATGCTATACTCGGCGTATTTAAAATTTGCGAAAATAGAAATTATTTTTTGAAAAAATTACTATAGAAAAGGCAATCTTTGGCGTATTTAATATTTGCGACAGTAAAAAATTATTTTTTGAAAAACTTACTATAGAAAAGGCCATACCTTGCGTATTTAAAATTTGCGACAGAAAAAAATAGTTTTTTGAAAAGTTTACTATAGAAAAGGCAATCCTCGGCGTATTTAAAATTTGCGACAATAAAAAATAATTTTTTGAGAAATTTACTATAGAAAAGGCAATCCTTGGCGTATTTAACATTTGCGACAGTAAAAAATTATTTTTTGAAAAATTTACTATAGAAAAGGCCATACCTGCCGTATTCAAAATTTGCGAAAATCAAAATAATTTTTTGAAAAATTTACTATAGAAAAGGCTATACTCGGCGTATTTAAAATTTGCGAAAATAGAAATTGTTTTTTGAAAAATTTGCTATAGAAAAGGCAATCCTCGGCGTAATTAAAATTTGCGACAGTAAAAAATAATTTTTTGAAAAATTTACTATATAAAACCAATCCTCGGCGTTTTTAAAGTTTGCCACATTTGAAAATAATTTTTTGAAAAATTTATTATAGAAAAGGCCATACTCGCCGTATTTAAGAGTGCGACAGTAAAAAATAATTTTTTGAAAAATTTACTATAGAAAAGGCAATACTCGGCGTTTTTAAAGTTTGCCACAGTTAAATATAATTTTAAGAACAATTTACTATAGACAAGGTCATACTCGCCGTATTTAAAATTTGCGACAGAAAAAAATAATTTTTTGAAAAATTTACAATGGAAAAGGCAATCCTCGGCGTATTTAAAATTTGCGAAAGTAAAAAATAAGTTTTTGAAAAATTTACTATATAAAAAAGCAAACCTCGTCGTGTTTAAAATTTGCGAACGTAAAAAATAATTTTTCGAAAAATTTACTATAGAAACGGCAATCCTCGGCGTATTTAAAATTTGCGACAGTAAAAAATAATTCTTGATAAATTTACTATAGAAAGGCAATCCTCGGCGTATTTAAAATTTGCGAACGTAAAAAATAATTTTTCGAAAAGTTTACTATAGAAAAGGCAATCCTCGGCGTATTTAAAATTTGCGACAACTAAAATTATTTTTTGAAAAATTTCCTACAGAAATGCAATACTCGGCGTATTTAAAATTTGCGACAGTAATAAATAATTTTTTAAAAATTTACTATATAACAGCCAATCCTCGGCAGATTTAAAATTTGCGAACGTAAAAAATAATTTTTCGAAAAATTTACTATAGAAAAGGCAATCCTCGCCGTATTTAAAATTTGCTACAGAAAAAAAAAAATTTTTTGCAAAATTTACAATAGAGAAGGCAATCCTCGGCGTATTTAAAATTTGCGACTGTAAAAAAAAAAATTTGGGAAAAATTTACTATACAAAAGGCAATCCTCGGCGTATTTAAAATTTGCGACAGTAAAAATAATTTTTTGAAAAATTTACAATAGAAAAGGCAACCCCTGGCGTATTTAAAATTTGCGAGGGTAGAAAATAATTTGTTGGAAAATTTACTATATAAAAGGCAATCCTCGGCGTATTTTAAATTTTCGACAGTAAGATTTTTTTAACAATTTACAATAGAAAAGGTAATCCCTGGCTTATTTAACATTTGCGACGGTATAAAATAATTTGTTGAAAAATTTACTATAGAAAAGGCAATCTTCGGGTTATTTTAAGTTTTCGACAGTAAAAATAATTTTTTGAAAAATTTTCAATATAAAAGGCAATCCCTGGCGTATTCAAAATTTGCGACGGTATAAAATAATTTGTTGAAAAATTTACTATAGAAAAGGCAATCTTCGGGTTATTTAAAATTTGCGACAGAAATAAACAATTTTTTGAAAAATTTACTATTGAAAAGGCAATCCTCGGCGTAATTAAAATTTGTGACAGTAAAAAATAATTTTTTGAAAAATTTACTATAGAAAAGGCAATCCTCGGCGTTTTTAAAGTTTGCCACAGTTAAATATAATTTTTCGAAAAATTTACTATAGACAAGGTCAAACTCGCCATATTTAAAATTTGCGACAGAAAAAAATAATTTTTTGAAAAATTTACAATAGAAAAGGCCATACTCTCCGTATTTAAAATTTGCGACAGAAAAAAATAATTTTTCGAAAAATTTACTATAGAAAAGGCAATCCTCGCGGTATTTAAAATTTGCTACAGAAAAAAATAAGTTTTTGCAAAATTTACAATAGAGAAGGCAATCCTCGGCGTATTTAAAATTTGCGACAGTAAAAAAGTATTTTTTGAAAAATTTACTATAGAAAAGGCCATACTCAGCGTAGTTAAAATTTGCGAAAATAGAAATTATTTTTTGAAAAAATTACTATAGAAAAGGCAATCTTCGGCGTATTTAATATTTGCGACAGTAAAAAATTATTTTTTGAAAAACTTACTATAGAAAAGGCCATACCTTGCGTATTTAAAATTTGCGACAGGAAAAAATAGTTTTTTGAAAAGTTTACAATAGAAAAGGCAATCCTCGGCGTATTTAAAATTTGCGACAATAAAAAATAATTTTTTGAGAAATTTACTATAGAAAAGGCAATCCTTGGCGTATTTAACATTTGCGACAGTAAAAAATTATTTTTTGAAAAATTTACTATAGAAAAGGCCATACCTGCCGTATTCAAAACTTGCGAAAATCAAAATAATTTTTTGAAAAATTTACTATAGAAAAGGCTATACTCGGCGTATTTAAAATTTGCGAAAATAGTAATAATTTTTTGAAAAATTTACTATATAAAACCAATCCTCGGCGTTTTTAAAGTTTGCCACATTTGAAAATAATTTTTTGAAAAATTTATTATAGAAAAGGCCATACTCGCCGTATTTAAGAGTGCGACAGAAAAAAATAATTTTTTGAAAAGTTTACAATAGAAAAGGCAATCCCCGGCGTATTTTAAATTTGCGACAATAAAAAATAATTTTTTGAGAAATTTACTATAGAAAGGGCAATCCTTGGCGTATTTAAAATTTGCGACAGTAAAAAAGTATTTTTTGAAAAATTTACTATAGAAAAGGCCATACCCGCCGTATTCAAAATTTGCGAAAATCAAAATTATTTTTTGAAAAATTTACTATAGAAAAGGCTATACTCGGCGTATTTAAAATTTGCGAAAATAGAAATTATTTTTTGAAAAAATTACTATAGAAAAGGCAATCTTCGGCGTATTTAATATTTGCGACAGTAAAAAATTATTTTTTGAAAAACTTACTATAGAAAAGGCCATACCTTGCGTATTTAAAATTTGCGACAGAAAAAAATAGTTTTTTGAAAAGTTTACAATAGAAAAGGCAATCCTCGGCGTATTTAAAATTTGCGACAATAAAAAATAATTTTTTGAGAAATTTACTATAGAAAAGGCAATCCTTGGCGTATTTAAAATTTGCGACAGTAAAAAAGTATTTTTTGAAAAATTTACTATAGAAAAGGCCATACCCGCCGTATTCAAAATTTGCGAAAATCAAAATTATTTTTTGAAAAATTTACTATAGAAAAGGCTATACTCGGCGTATTTAAAATTTGCGAAAATAGAAATTATTTTTTGAAAAAATTACTATAGAAAAGGCAATCTTCGGCGTATTTAATATTTGCGACAGTAAAAAATTATTTTTTGAAAAACTTACTATAGAAAAGGCCATACCTTGCGTATTTAAAATTTGCGACAGAAAAAAATAGTTTTTTGAAAAGTTTACAATAGAAAAGGCAATCCTCGGCGTATTTAAAATTTGCGACAATAAAAAATAATTTTTTGAGAAATTTACTATAGAAAAGGCAATCCTTGGCGTATTTAACATTTGCGACAGTAAAAAATTATTTTTTGAAAAATTTACTATAGAAAAGGCCATACCTGCCGTATTCAAAATTTGCGAAAATCAAAATAATTTTTTGAAAAATTTACTATAGAAAAGGCTATACTCGGCGTATTTAAAATTTGCGAAAATAGAAATAATTTTTTGAAAAATTTACTATATAAAACCAATCCTCGGCGTTTTTAAAGTTTGCCACATTTGAAAATAATTTTTTGAAAAATTTATTATAGAAAAGGCCATACTCGCCGTATTTAAGAGTGCGACAGAAAAAAATAATTTTTTGAAAAGTTTACAATAGAAAAGGCAATCCCCGGAGTATTTTAAATTTGCGACAATAAAAAATAATTTTTTGAGAAATTTACTATAGAAAAGGCAATCCTCGGCGTATTTAAAATTTGCGACAGTAAAAATAATTTTTTGAAAAATTTACAATAACAAAGGCAATCCCTGGAGTATTTAAAACTTGCGACGGTAGAAAATAATTTGTTAAAAAATTTACTATAGAAAAGGCAATCTTCGGCATATTTTAAATTTTCGACAGTTAAATATTATTTTTTGAAGGATTTACTATAGAAAGGCCAAACTCGGTGTATTTAAAATTTGCGACAGTAAAAAATTATTTTTGGAAAAATTTACTATAGAAAATGCAATCCTCGGCGTATTTAAAATTTGCGACAGAAATAAATTATTTTTTGAAAGATTTACTATAGAAAAGGCAACCCTGGGCGTATTTAAAATTTGCGACAGTAAAAAATTATTTTTTGAAATATTTACTATAGAAAGGGTAATCCTAGGCGTATCTAAAATTTGCGAACGTAAAAAATGATTTTTCGAAAAATTTACTATAGGAAAGGCAACCCTCGGCGTATTTAAAATTTGCGACAGTAAAAAAGTATTTTTTGAAAAATTTACAATAGAAAAGGCAATCCCTGGCGTATTTAAAATTTGCGACGGTAAAATTTATTTTTTGAAAAATTTACTATTGAAAAGGCAATATTCGGCGTAATTAAAATTTGCGACAGTAAAAAATAATTTTTTGAAAAATTTACTATAGAAAAGGCAATACTCGGCGTTTTTAAAGTTTGCCACAGTTAAATATAATTTTTCGAACAATTTACTATAGACAAGGTCATACTCGCCGTATTTAAAATTTGCGACAGAAAAAAATAATTTTTTGAAAAATTTACATTGGAAAAGGCAATCCTCGGCGTATTTAAAATTTGCGAAAGTAAAAAATAATTCTTTGAAAAATTTACTACAGAAAAGGCAATCCTCGTCGTATTTAAAATTTGCGACAGTAAAAAAAATTCTTTGAAAAATTTACTATAGAAAGGGTAATCCTAGGCGTATCTAAAATTTGCGAACGTAAAAAATGATTTTTCGAAAAATTTACTATAGAAAAGGCAACCCTGGGCGTATTTAAAATTTGCGACAGTAAAAAATAATTTTTTGAAAAATTTACTATAGAGAAGGCAATCCTTGGCGTATTTAAAATTTGCGACAGTAAAAATTTAAATTTTGAAAAATTTACTATAGAAAAGGCCGTACTCGCCGTTTTCAAAATTTGCAAAAATAAAAATTATTTTTGGAAAAATTTACTATAGAAAATGCAATCCTCGGCGTATTTAAAATTTGCGTCAGAAATAAATTATTTTTTGAAAGATTTACTATAGAAAAGGCAACCTTCGGCGTATTTAAAATTTGCGACAGAAAAAAATTATTTTTTGAAATATTGACTATAGAAAGGGTAATCCTAGGCGTATCTAAAATTTGCGAACGTAAAAAATGATTTTTCGAAAAATTTACTATAGAAAAGGCAATCCTTGGCGTATTTAACATTTGCGACAGTAAAAAATTATTTTTTGAAAAATTTACTATAGAAAAGGCCATACCTGCCGTATTCAAAACTTGCGAAAATCAAAATAATTTTTTGAAAAATTTACTATAGAAAAGGCTATACTCGGCGTATTTAAAATTTGCGAAAATAGAAATAATTTTTTGAAAAATTTACTATATAAAACCAATCCTCGGCGTTTTTAAAGTTTGCCACATTTGAAAATAATTTTTTGAAAAATTTATTATAGAAAAGGCCATACTCGCCGTATTTAAGAGTGCGACAGAAAAAAATAATTTTTTGAAAAGTTTACAATAGAAAAGGCAATCCCCGGCGTATTTTAAATTTGCGACAATAAAAAATAATTTTTTGAGAAATTTACTATAGAAAGGGCAATCCTTGGCGTATTTAAAATTTGCGACAGTAAAAAAGTATTTTTTGAAAAATTTACTATAGAAAAGGCCATACCCGCCGTATTCAAAATTTGCGAAAATCAAAATTATTTTTTGAAAAATTTACTATAGAAAAGGCTATACTCGGCGTATTTAAAATTTGCGAAAATAGAAATTATTTTTTGAAAAAATTACTATAGAAAAGGCAATCTTCGGCGTATTTAATATTTGCGACAGTAAAAAATTATTTTTTGAAAAACTTACTATAGAAAAGGCCATACCTTGCGTATTTAAAATTTGCGACAGAAAAAAATAGTTTTTGAAAGGTTTACAATAGAAAAGGCAATCCTCGGCGTATTTAAAATTTGCGACAATAAAAAATAATTTTTTGAGAAATTTACTATAGAAAAGGCAATCCTTGGCGTATTTAAAATTTGCGACAGTAAAAAAGTATTTTTTGAAAAATTTACTATAGAAAAGGCCATACCCGCCGTATTCAAAATTTGCGAAAATCAAAATTATTTTTTGAAAAATTTACTATAGAAAAGGCTATACTCGGCGTATTTAAAATTTGCGAAAATAGAAATTATTTTTTGAAAAAATTACTATAGAAAAGGCAATCTTCGGCGTATTTAATATTTGCGACAGTAAAAAATTATTTTTTGAAAAACTTACTATAGAAAAGGCCATACCTTGCGTATTTAAAATTTGCGACAGAAAAAAATAGTTTTTTGAAAAGTTTACAATAGAAAAGGCAATCCTCGGCGTATTTAAAATTTGCGACAATAAAAAATAATTTTTTGAGAAATTTACTATAGAAAAGGCAATCCTTGGCGTATTTAACATTTGCGACAGTAAAAAATTATTTTTTGAAAAATTTACTATAGAAAAGGCCATACCTGCCGTATTCAAAATTTGCGAAAATCAAAATAATTTTTTGAAAAATTTACTATAGAAAAGGCTATACTCGGCGTATTTAAAATTTGCGAAAATAGAAATAATTTTTTGAAAAATTTACTATATAAAACCAATCCTCGGCGTTTTTAAAGTTTGCCACATTTGAAAATAATTTTTTGAAAAATTTATTATAGAAAAGGCCATACTCGCCGTATTTAAGAGTGCGACAGAAAAAAATAATTTTTTGAAAAGTTTACAATAGAAAAGGCAATCCCCGGAGTATTTTAAATTTGCGACAATAAAAAATAATTTTTTGAGAAATTTACTATAGAAAAGGCAATCCTCGGCGTATTTAAAATTTGCGACAGTAAAAATAATTTTTTGAAAAATTTACAATAACAAAGGCAATCCCTGGAGTATTTAAAACTTGCGACGGTAGAAAATAATTTGTTAAAAAATTTACTATAGAAAAGGCAATCTTCGGCATATTTTAAATTTTCGACAGTTAAATATTATTTTTTGAAGGATTTACTATAGAAAGGCCAAACTCGGTGTATTTAAAATTTGCGACAGTAAAAAATTATTTTTGGAAAAATTTACTATAGAAAATGCAATCCTCGGCGTATTTAAAATTTGCGACAGAAATAAATTATTTTTTGAAAGATTTACTATAGAAAAGGCAACCCTGGGCGTATTTAAAATTTGCGACAGTAAAAAATTATTTTTTGAAATATTTACTATAGAAAGGGTAATCCTAGGCGTATCTAAAATTTGCGAACGTAAAAAATGATTTTTCGAAAAATTTACTATAGGAAAGGCAACCCTCGGCGTATTTAAAATTTGCGACAGTAAAAAAGTATTTTTGAAAAATTTACAATAGAAAAGGCAATCCCTGGCGTATTTAAAATTTGCGAACGGTAAAATTTATTTTTTGAAAAATTTACTATTGAAAAGGCAATATTCGGCGTAATTAAAATTTGCGACAGTAAAAAATAATTTTTTGAAAATTTACTATAGAAAAGGCAATACTCGGCGTTTTTAAAGTTTGCCACAGTTAAATATAATTTTTCGAACAATTTACTATAGACAAGGTCATACTCGCCGTATTTAAAATTTGCGACAGAAAAAAATAATTTTTTGAAAAATTTACATTGGAAAAGGCAATCCTCGGCGTATTTAAAATTTGCGAAAGTAAAAAAATAATTCTTTGAAAAATTTACTACAGAAAAGGCAATCCTCGTCGTATTTAAAATTTGCGACAGTAAAAAAAATTCTTTGAAAAATTTACTATAGAAAGGGTAATCCTAGGCGTATCTAAAATTTGCGAACGTAAAAAATGATTTTTCGAAAAATTTACTATAGAAAAGGCAACCCTGGGCGTATTTAAAATTTGCGACAGTAAAAAATAATTTTTTGAAAAATTTACTATAGAGAAGGCAATCCTTGGCGTATTTAAAATTTGCGACAGTAAAAATTTAAATTTTGAAAAATTTACTATAGAAAAGGCCGTACTCGCCGTTTTCAAAATTTGCAAAAATAAAAATTATTTTTGGAAAAATTTACTATAGAAAATGCAATCCTCGGCGTATTTAAAATTTGCGTCAGAAATAAATTATTTTTTGAAAGATTTACTATAGAAAAGGCAACCTTCGGCGTATTTAAAATTTGCGACAGAAAAAAATTATTTTTTGAAATATTGACTATAGAAAGGGTAATCCTAGGCGTATCTAAAATTTGCGAACGTAAAAAATGATTTTTCGAAAATTTACTATAGAAAAGGCAACCATCGGCGTATTTAAAATTTGCGACAGTAAAAAATAATTTTTTGAAAAATTTACTATATAAAACCAATCCTCGGCGTTTTTAAAGTTTGCCACATTTGAAAATAATTTTTTGAAAAATTTATTATAGAAAAGGCCATACTCGCCGTATTTAAGAGTGGCGACAGAAAAAAATAATTTTTTTAAAAGTTTACAATAGAAAAGGTAATCCTCGGCGTATTTAAAATTTGCGAAAATAAAAAATAATTTTTTGAGAAATTTACTTTAGAAAAGGCAATCCTTGGCGTATTTAAAATTTGCGATAGTAAAAAAGTATTTTTTGAAAAATTTTCTATAGAAAAGGCCATACCGGCCGTATATTACTATAGAAAATGCAATCTTCGGCGTATTTAATATTTGCGACAGTAAAAAATTATTTTTTGAAAAACTTGCTATAGAAAAGGCCATACTCTCCGTATTTAAAATTTGCGACAGAAAAAAATAATTTTTTGAAAAGTTTACAATAGAAAAGGCAATCCTCAGCGTATTTAAAATTTGCGACAATAAAAAATAATTTTTTGAGAAATTTACTATAGAAAAGGCAATCCTTGGCGTATTTAAAATTTGCGACAGTAAAAAAGGATTTTTTGAAAAATTTACTATAGAAAAGGCCATACCCGCCGTATTCAAAATTTGCGAAAATCAAAATTATTTTTTGAAAAATTTACTATAGAAAAGGCTATACTCGGCGTATTTAAAATTTGCGAAAATAGAAATTATTTTTTGAAAAAATTACTATAGAAAAGGCAATCTTCGGCGTATTTAATATTTGCGACAGTAAAAAATTATTTTTTGAAAAACTTACTATAGAAAAGGCCATACCTTGCGTATTTAAAATTTGCGACAGAAAAAAATAGTTTTTTGAAAAGTTTACTATAGAAAAGGCAATCCTCGTCGTATTTAAAATTTGCGACAATAAAAAATAATTTTTTGAGAAATTTACTATAGAAAAGGCAATCCTTGGCGTATTTAACATTTGCGACAGTAAAAAATTATTTTTTGAAAAATTTACTATAGAAAAGGCCATACCTGCCGTATTCAAAATTTGCGAAAATCAAAATAATTTTTTGAAAAATTTACTATAGAAAAGGCTATACTCGGCATATTTAAAATTTGCGAAAATAGAAATTATTTTTTGAAAAATTTGCTATAGAAAAGGCAATCCTCGGCGTAATTAAAATTTGCGACAGTAAAAAATAATTTTTTGAAAAATTTACTATATAAAACCAATCCTCGGCGTTTTTAAAGTTTGCCACATTTGAAAATAATTTTTTGAAAAATTTATTATAGAAAAGGCCATACTCGCCGTATTTAAGAGTGCGACAGAAAAAAATAATTTTTTGAAAAGTTTACAATAGAAAAGGCAATCCCCGGCGTATTTTAAATTTGCGACAATAAAAAATAATTTTTTGAGAAATTTACTATAGAAAAGGCAATCCTCGGCGTATTTAAAATTTGCGACAGTAAAAATAATTTTTTGAAAAATTTACAATAACAAAGGCAATCCCTGGAGTATTTAAAACTTGCGACGGTAGAAAATAATTTGTTAAAAAATTTACTATAGAAAAGGCAATCTTCGGCATATTTTAAATTTTCGACAGTTAAATATTATTTTTTGAAGGATTTACTATAGAAAGGCCAAACTCGGTGTATTTAAAATTTGCGACAGTAAAAAATTATTTTTGGAAAAATTTACTATAGAAAATGCAATCCTCGGCGTATTTAAAATTTGCGACAGAAATAAATTATTTTTTGAAAGATTTACTATAGAAAAGGCAACCCTGGGCGTATTTAAAATTTGCGACAGTAAAAAATAATTTTTTGAAAAATTTACTATAGAAAAGGCAATACTCGGCGTTTTTAAAGTTTGCCACAGTTAAATATAATTTTTCGAACAATTTACTATAGACAAGGTCATACTCGCCGTATTTAAAATTTGCGACAGAAAAAAATAATTTTTTGAAAAATTTATAATGGAAAAGGCAATCCTCGGCGTATTTAAAATTTGCGAAAGTAAAAAATAATTCTTTGAAAAATTTACTACAGAAAAGGCAATCCTCGTCGTATTTAAAATTTGAGACAGTAAAAAAAATTCTTTGAAAAATTTACTATAGAAAGGGTAATCCTAGGCGTATCTAAAATTTGCGAACGTAAAAAATGATTTTTCGAAAAATTTACTATAGAAAAGGCAACCCTGCTCGTATTTAAAATTTTCGACAGTAAAAAATAATTTTTTGAAAAATTTACTATAGAGAAGGCAATCCTTGGCGTATTTAAAATTTGCGACAGTAAAAATTTAAATTTTGAAAAATTTACTATAGAAAAGGCCGTACTCGCCGTTTTCAAAATTTGCAAAAATAAAAATTGTTTTTTGAAAAATTTACTATAGAAAAGGCAATCCTCTGCGCATTTAAAATTTGCGACAGTAAAAAATTATTTTTTGAAAATTTACTATAGAAAAGGCAATCCTCGGCGTATTTAAAATTTGCGACAGTAATAAATAATTTTTTAAAATATTTACTATAGCAAAGTCAAAACTCGGCGTATTTAAAATTTGCGACATTAAAAAATTAGTTTTTGAAAAATTTACTATATAAAAAAGCAAACCTCGTCGTATTTAAAATTTGCGAACGTAAAAAATAATTTTTCGAAAAATTTACTATAGAAACGGCAATCCTCGGCGTATTTAAAATTTGCGACAGTAAAAAATAATTCTTGATAAATTTACTATAGAAAGGCAATCCTCGGCGTATTTAAAATTTGCGAACGTAAAAAATAATTTTTCGAAAAGTTTACTATAGAAAAGGCAATCCTCGGCGTATTTAAAATTTGCGAACGTAAAAAATAATTTTTCGAAAAATTTACTATAGAAAAGGCAATCCTCGCCGTATTTAAAATTTGCTACAGAAAAAAATAATTTTTTGCAAAATTTACAATAGAGAAGGCAATCCTCGGCGTTTTAAAATTTGCGACTGTAAAAAAAAAATTTGGGAAAAATTTACTACACAAAAGGCAATCCTCGGCGTATTTAAAATTTGCGACAGTAAAAATAATTTTTTGAAAAATTTACAATAGAAAAGGCAACCCCTGGCGTATTTAAAATTTGCGAGGGTAGAAAATAATTTGTTGGAAAATTTACTATATAAAAGGCAATCCTCGGCGTATTTTAAATTTTCGACAGTAAGAGCTCATTTTTTTAACAATTTACAATAGAAAAGGTAATCCCTGGCTTATTTAACATTTGCGACGGTATAAAATAATTTGTTGAAAAATTTACTATAGAAAAGGCAATCTTCGGGTTATTTTAAGTTTTCGACAGTAAAAATAATTTTTTGAAAAATTTTCAATATAAAAGGCAATCCTTGGCGTATTCAAAATTTGCGACGGTATAAAATAATTTGTTGAAAAATTTACTATAGAAAAGGCAATCTTCGGGTTATTTAAAATTTGCGACAGAAATAAACAATTTTTTGAAAAATTTACTATTGAAAAGGCAATCCTCGGCGTAATTAAAATTTGTGACAGTAAAAAATAATTTTTTGAAAAATTTGCTATAGAAAAGGCAATCCTCGGCGTTTTTAAAGTTTGCCACAGTTAAATATAATTTTTCGAAAAATTTACTATAGACAAGGTCATACTCGCCGTATTTAAAATTTGCGACAGAAAAAAATAATTTTTTGAAAAATTTACAATAGAAAAGGCCATACTATCCGTATTTAAAATTTGCGACAGAAAAAAATAATTTTTCGAAAAATTTACTGTAGAAAAGGCAATCCTCGCCGTATTTAAAATTTGCTACAGAAAAAAATAATTTTTGGCAAAATTTACAATAGAGAAGGCAATCCTCGGCGTATTTAAAATTTGCGACTGTAAAAAAAAAATTTGAGAAAAATTTACTATACAAAAGGCACTCCTCGGCGTATTTAAAATTTGCGACAGTAAAAATAATTTTTTGAAAAATTTACAATAGAAAAGGCAATCCTCGGCGTATTTAAAATTTGCGACAGTAAAAAAGAATTCTTTGAAAAATTTACTATAGAAAAGGCAAACCTCGGCGTATTTAAAATTTGCGACAGTAAAAATAATTTTTTGAAAAATTTACAATAAAAAAGGCAATCCCTGGAGTATTTAAAATTTGCGACGGTAGAAAATAATTTGTTGAAAAATTTACTATTGAAAAGGCAATCCTCGGCGCATTTAAAATTTGCGACAGTAAAAAATTATTTTTTGAAAAACTTACTATAGAAAAGGCCATACTCTCCGTATTTAAAATTTGCGACAGAAAAAAATAATTTTTTGAAAAGTTTACAATAGAAAAGGCAATCCTCGGCGTATTTAAAATTCGCGACAATAAAAAATAATTTTTTGAGATATTTACTATAGAAAAGGCAAT
>CAWUPM010000405.1:0-74000 GCA_963924295.1 Dioctria rufipes
CTTTCGCCTTTCGCCTTTCGCCTTTCGCCTTACGCCTTTCGCCTTTCGCCTTTCGCCTTTCGCCTTTCGCCTTTCGCCTTTCGCCTTTCGCCTTTCACCTTTCGCCTTTCGCCTTTCACCTTTCGCCTTTCGCCTTTCGCCTTTCGCGTTTTGCATTTCGCCTTTCGCCTTTCGACTTTCGCCCTTCGCCTTTCGCCTTTCGTCTTTTGCCTTTCGCAATTCGCCTTTAGCATTTTGAAATACAAATTTATAATTTCGAATTTTCCATTTCGCATTTTCAATTTCAACTTTTGTATTTTATCTTTTGAATATCGTTTTTTCTTTTGCTTTAGGCATTTTAAATTTCTCCATTTTCATTTCATGTTTTGAAAATCATTTTTCCTTTTGCCTTCCGCTTTTCGCCTTTCGCCTTTCGCCTTTCGCCTTTCGCCTTTCGCCTTTCGCCTTTCGCCTTTCACCTTTCGCCTTACGCCTTTCGCCTTTCGCCTTTCGCCTTTCGCCTTTCGCCTTTCGCGTTTCGCCTTTCGCCTTTCGCCTTTCGCCTTTCGCCTTTCGCCTTTCGCCTTTCGCCTTTCGCCTTTCACCTTCCGCCTTTCGCCTTTCGCCTTTCGCCTTTCGCCTTTCGCCTTTCGCCTTTCGCCTTTCGCCTTTCGCCTTTCGCCTTTCGCCTTTCGCCTTTCGCCTTTCGCCTTTCGCCTTTCGCCTTTCGCCTTTCACCTTTCGCCTTACGCCTTTAGCCTTTCGCCTTTCGCCTTTCGCCTTTCGCCTTTCGCCTTTCGCCTTTCGCCTTTCGCCTTTCGCCTTTCTCCTTTCGCCTTACGCCTTTCACCTTTCGCCTTTCGCCTTTCACCTTTCGCCTTTCGCCTTTCGCCTTTCGCCTTTTGCATTTCGCCTTTCGCCTTTCGACTTTCGCCCTTCGCCTTTCGCCTTTCGTCTTTCGCCTTTCGCAATTCGCCTTTAGCATTTTGAAATACAAATTTATAATTTCGAATTTTCCATTTCGCATTTTCAATTTCAACTTTTGTATTTTATCTTTTGAATATCGTTTTTTCTTTTGCTTTAGGCATTTTAAATTTCTCCATTTTCATTTCATGTTTTGAAAATCATTTTTCCTTTTGCCTTCCGCTTTTCGCCTTTCGCCTTTCGCCTTCCACCTTTCGCCTTTCGCCTTTCGCCTTTTGCCTTTCGCCTTTCGCCTTTCGCCTTTCGCCTTTCGCCTTTCGCCTTTCACCTTCCGCCTTTCGCTTTTCGCCTTCCGGCTTTCGAATTTCGCCTTTCGCCTTTCGCCTTTCGCCTTTCGCCTATCGCCTTTCGCCTTTCGCCTTTCGCCTTTCGCCTTTCGCCTTTCGCCTTTCGCCTTTCACCTTTCGCCTTACGCCTTTCGCCTTTCGCCTTTCGCCTTTCGCCTTTCGCCTTTCGCCTTTCGCCTTTCGCCTTTCGCCTTTCGCCTTTCGCCTTTCGCCTTTCGCCTTTCGCCTTTCGCCTTTCGTCTTTCGCCTTTCGCCTTTCGCCTTTCGCCTTTCGCCTTACGCCTTTCGCTTTTCGCCTTTCGCCTTTCGGCTTTCGCCTTTCGCCTTTCGCCTTTCACCTTTCGCCTTTCGCCTTTCACCTTTCGCCTTTCGCCTTTCGCCTTTTGCATTTCGCCTTTCGCCTTTCGACTTTCGCCCTACGCCCTTCGCCTTTCGTCTTTCGTCTTTCGCAATTAGCCTTTAGCATTTTGAAATACAAATTTATAATTTCGAATTTTCCATTTCGCATTTTCAATTTCAACTTTTGTATTTTATCTGTTGAATATCGTTTTTTCTTTTGCTTTAGGCATTTTAAATTTCTCCATTTTTATTTCATGTTTTGAAAATCGTTTTTCCTTTTGCCTTAGGCATTTTGACTTTTGCCTCTCGCCCTTCACCTTTCGCCTTTCGCCTTCCGCATTTCGCCTTTCGCCTTTCGCCTTTCGCCTTTCACTTTTCGCCTTTCACTTTTCGCCTTTCGCCTTTCGCCTTTCGCCTTTCGCCTTTCGCCATTCGCCTTTCGCCTTTCGCCTTTCGCCTTTCGCCTTTCGCCTTTCGCCTATCGCCTTTCGCCTTTCGCCTTTCGCCTTTCGCCTTTCGCCTTTCGCCTTTCGCCTTTCACCTTTCGCCTTACGCCTTTCGCCTTTCGCCTTTCGCCTTTCGCGTTTCGCCTTTCGCCTTTCGCCTTTCGCCTTTCGCCTTTCGCCTTTCGCCTTTCGCCTTTCGCCTTTCACCTTCCGCCTTTCGCCTTTCGCCTTGCTCCTTACGCCTTTCGCCTTTCGCCTTTCGCCTTTCGCCTTTCGCCTTTCGCCTTTCGCCTTTCGCCTTTCGCCTTTCGCCTTTCGCCTTTCGCCTTTCGCCTTTCGCCTTTCGCCTTTCGCCTTTCGCCTTTCGCCTTTCGCCTTTCGCCTTTCGCCTTTCACCTTTCGCCTTACGCCTTTCGCCTTTCGCCTTTCGCCTTTCGCCTTTCGCCTTTTGCATTTCGCCTTTCGCCTTTCGACTTTCGCCCTTCGCCTTTCGCCTTTCGTCTTTCGCCTTTCGCAATTCGCCTTTAGCATTTTGAAATACAAATTTATAATTTCGAATTTTCCATTTCGCATTTTCAATTTCAACTTTTGTATTTTATCTTTTGAATATCGTTTTTTCTTTTGCTTTAGGCATTTTAAATTTCTCCATTTTCATTTCATGTTTTGAAAATCATTTTTCCTTTTGCCTTCCGCTTTTCGCCTTTCGCCTTTCGCCTTCCACCTTTCGCCTTTCGCCTTTCGCCTTTTGCCTTTCGCCTTTCGCCTTTCGCCTTTCGCCTTTCGCCTTTCGCCTTTCACCTTCCGCCTTTCGCTTTTCGCCTTCCGGCTTTCGAATTTCGCCTTTCGACTTTCGCCTTTCGCCTTTCACCTTTCGCATTTCGCCTTTCACCTTTCGCCTTTCGCCTTTCGCCTTTTGCATTTCGCCTTTCGCCTTTCGACTTTCGCCCTTCGCCTTTCGTCTTTCGTCTTTCGCAATTAGCCTTTAGCATTTTGAAATACAAATTTATAATTTCGAATTTTCCATTTCGCATTTTCAATTTCAACTTTTGTATTTTATCTTTTGAATATCGTTTTTTCTTTTGCTTCAGGCATTTTAAATTTTCCATTTTCATTTCATGTTTTGAAAATCGTTTTTCCTTTTGCCTTCCGCCTTTCGCCTTTCGCCTTTCGCCTTTCGCCTTTCGCCTTTCACCTTTCGCCTTACGCCTTTCGCCTTTCGCCTTTCGCCTTTCGCCTTTCGCCTTTCGCCTTTCGCCTTTCGCCTTTCACCTTTCGCCTTTCGCCTTTCGCCTTTTGCATTTCGCCTTTCGACTTTCGCCCTTCACCTTTCGTCTTTCGCCTTTCGCAATTCGCCTTTAGCATTTTGAAATACAAATTTATAATTTCGAATTTTCCATTTCGCATTTTCAATTTCAACTTTTGTATTTTATCTTTTGAATATCGTTTTTTTCTTTTGCTTTAGGCATTTTAAATTTCTCCATTTTCATTTCATGTTTTGAAAATCGTTTTTCCTTTTGCCGTAGGCATTTTGACTTTTGCCTCTCGCCCTTCACCTTTCGCCTTTCGCCTTTCGCCTTTCGCCTTTCACTTTTCGCCTTTCGCGTTTCAACTTTCGCCTTTCGCCTTTCGCCTTTCGCCTTTCGCCTTTCGCCTTTCGCCTTTCGCCCTTCGCCTTTCACCTTCCGCCTTTCGCCTTTCGCCTTCCGCCTTTCGCCTTTCGCCTTTCGCCTTTCGCCTTTCGCCTTTCGCCTTTCGCCTTTCGCCTTTCGCCTTTCGCCTTTCGCCTTTCACCTTTCTCCTTTCGCCTTTCGCCTTTTGCCTTTCGCCTTTCGCCTTTCGACTTTCGCCCTTCGCCTTTGGTATTTCGCCTTTCGCCTTTCGCCTTTCGCCTTTCGCCTTTCGCCTTTCGCCTTTCACCTTTCGCCTTTCGCCTTTCACCTTTCGCCTTTCGCCTTTCGCCTTTTGCATTTCGCCTTTCGCCTTTCGACTTTCGCCCTTCGCCTTTCGTCTTTCATCTTTCGCAATTAGCCTTTAGCATTTTGAAATACAAATTTATAATTTCGAATTTTCCATTTCGCATTTTCAATTTCAACTTTTGTATTTTATATTTTGAATATCGTTTTTTCTTTTGCTTCAGGCATCTTAAATTTCTCCATTTTCATTTCATGTTTTGAAAATCGTTTTTCCTTTTGCCTTCCGCCTTTCGCCTTTCGCCTTTCGCCTTTCGCCTTTCACCTTTCGCCTTTCGCCTTTCGCCTTTCGCCTTTCGCCTTTCGCCTTTCGCCTTTCGCCTTTCGCCTTTCGCCTTTCGCCTTTCGCCTTTCGCCTTTCGCCTTTCGCCTTTCGCCTTTCGCCTTTCGCCTTTCGCCTTTCGCCTTTCGCCTTTCGCCTTTCGCCTTTCGCCTTTCGCCTTACGCCTTTCGCCTTTCGCCTTTCACCTTTCGCCTTTCGCCTTTCACCTTTCGCCTTTCGACTTTCGCCCTTCGCCTTTCGTCTTTCGCCTTTCGCAATTCGCCTTTAGCATTTTGAAATACAAATTTATAATTTCGAATTTTCCATTTCGCATGTTCAATTTCTACTTTTGTATTTTATCTTTTGAATATCGTTTTTTCTTTTGCTTTAGGCATTTTAAATTTCCCCATTTTCATTTCGTGTTTTGAAAATCATTTTTCCTTTTGCCTGCCGCTTTTCGCCTTTCGCCTTTCGCTTCTCGCCTTTCGCCTTTCGCCTTTCGCCTTTCGCCTTTCGCCTTTTGCCTTTCGCCTTTCGCATTTCGCTTTTCGCCTTTCGCCTTTCGCCTTTCGCCTTTCGCCTTTCGCCTTTCGCCTTTCGCCTTTCGCCTTTCGCCATTCGCCTTTCGCCTTCCGCCTTTCGCCTTTCGCATTTCGCCTTTCGCTTTTCGCCTTTCGCCTTTCGCCATTCGCCTTTCGCCTTTCGACAATCGCCCTTCGCCTTTCGTCTTTCGCCTTTCGCATTTCGCCTTTAGCCTTTTGAAATACGAATTTATAATTTCGAATTTTCCATTTCGCATTTTAAATTTCAACTTTTGTATTTTATCTTTTGAATATCGTTTTTTCTTTTGCTTTAGGCATTTTAAATTTCTCCATTTTTATTTCATGTTTTGAAAATCGTTTTTCCTTTTGCCTTAGGCATTTTGACTTTTGCCTCTCGCCCTTCACCTTTCGCCTTTCGCCTTTCGCCTTCCGCCTTTCGCCTTTCGCCTTTCGCCCTTCGCCTTTCGCCTTTCGCCTTTCGCCTTTCACTTTTCACTTTTCGCCTTTCGCCTTTCGCCTTTCGCCTTTCGCCTTTCGCCTTTCGCCTTTCGCCTTTCGCCTTTCACCTTCCGCCTTTCGCCTTTCGCCTTTCGCCTTTCCCCTTTCGCCTTTCGCCTTACGCGTTTCACCTTTCGCCTTTCGCCTTTCACCTTTCGCCTTTCGCCTTTCGCCTTTTGCATTCCGCCTTTCACCTTTCGACTTTCGCCCTTCGCCTTTCGTCTTTCGCCTTTCGCAATTCGCCTTTAGCATTTCGCCTTTCGCCTTTCGCCTTTCGCCTTTCGCCTTTCGCCTTTCGCCTTTCGCCTTTCGCCTTTCGCCTTTCGCCTTTCGCCTTTCACCTTTCGCCTTTCGCCTTTCGCCTTTCGCCTTTCGCCTTTCGCCTTTCGCCTTTCGCCTTTCACCTTCCGCCTTTCGCCTTTCGCCTTTCGCCTTTCTCCTTTCGCCTTTCGCCTTTCGCCTTTCGCCTTTCGCCTTTCGCCTTTCGCCTTTCGCCTTACGCCTTTCGCCTTTCGCCTTTCGCCTTTCGCCTTTCGCCTTTCGCCTTTCGCCTTTCGCCTTTCGCCTTTCGCCTTTCGCCTTTCGCCTTTCGCCTTACGCCTGTCACCTTCCGCCTTTCGCCGTTCGCCTTTCGCCTTTCCCCTTTCGCTTTTCGCCTTTCGCCTTTCGCCTTACGCCTTTCGCCTTTCGCCTTTCGCCTTTGGCCTTTCGCCTTTCGCCTTTCACCTTCCGCCTTTCGCCTTTCGCCTTTCGCCTTTCGCCTTTCGCCTTTCGCCTTTCGCCTTTCGCCTTTCGCCTTTCGCCTTTCGCCTTTCGCCTTTCGCCTTTCGCCTTTCGCCTTTCGCCTTTCGCCTTTCGCCTTTCGCCTTTCGCCTTTCGCCTTTCGCCTTTCGCCTTTCGCCTTACGCCTTCCGCCTTTCGCCTTTCGCCTTTCCCCTTTCGCCTTTCGCCTTTCGACTTTCGATTTTCGCCTTTCGCCTTTCGCCTTTCGCCTTTCGCCTTTCGCCTTTCGCCTTTCGCCTTTCACCTTACGCCTGTCACCTTCCGCCTTTCGCCGTTCGCCTTTCGCCTTTCCCCTTTCGCTTTTCGCCTTTCGCCTTTCGCCTTACGCCTTTCGCCTTTCGCCTTTCGCCTTTCGCCTTTCGCCTTTCGCCTTTCACCTTCCGCCTTTCGCCTTTCGCCTTTCGCCTTTCGCCTTTCGCCTTTCGCCTTTCGCCTTTCGCCTTTCGCCTTTCGCCTTTCGCCTTTCGCCTTTCGCCTTTCGCCTTTCGCCTTTCGCCTTTCGCCTTTCGCCTTTCGCCTTTCGCCTTTCGCCTTTCGCCTTTCGCCTTTCGCCTTTCGCCTTTCGCCTTTCACCTTTCGCCTTTCGCCTTTCCCCTTTCGCCTTTCGCCTTTCACCTTTCGCCTTTCGCCTTTTGCATTCCGCCTTTCGCCTTTCGACTTTCGCCCTTCGCCTTTCGTCTTTCGCCTTTCGCAATTCGCCTTTAGCATTTCGCCTTTCGCCTTTCGCCTTTCGCCTTTCGCCTTTCGCCTTTCGCCTTTCGCCTTTCGCCTTTCGCCTTACGCGTTTCACCTTTCGCCTTTCGCCTTTCACCTTTCGCCTTTCGCCTTTCGCCTTTCGCCTTTTGCATTCCGCCTTTCACCTTTCGACTTTCGCCCTTCGCCTTTCGCCTTTCGCAATTCGCCTTTAGCATTTCGCCTTTCGCCTTTCACCTTTCGCCTTTCGCCTTTCACCTTTCGCCTTTCGCCTTTCGCCTTTCGCCTTTCGCCTTTCGCCTTTCGCCTTTCGCCTTTCGCCTTTCACCTTCCGCCTTTCGCCTTTCGCCTTTCGCCTTTCTCCTTTCGCCTTTCGCCTTTCGCCTTTCGCCTTTCGCCGTTCGCCTTTCGCCTTTCGCCTTTCGCCTTTCGCCTTTCGCCTTTCGCCTTTCGCCTTTCGCCTTTCGCCTTTCGACAATCGCCCTTCGCCTTTCGTCTTTCGCCTTTCGCCTATCCCCTTTCGCCTTCCGCCTTTCGCCTTTCGCCTTTCGCCTTTCGCCTTTCGCCTTTCTCCTTTCGCCTTACGCCTTCCGCCTTTCGCCTTTCGCCTTTCCCCTTTCGCCTTTCGCCTTTCGCCTTTCGCCTTTCGCCTTTCGCCTTTCGCCTTTCGCCTTTCGCCTTTCGCCTTTCGCCTTTCGCCTTTCGCCTTTCGCCTTTCGCCTTACGCCTTCCGCCTTTCGCCTTTCGCCTTTCGCCTTTCGCCTTTCGCCTTTCGCCTTTCGCCTTTCGCCTTTCGCCGGTCGCCTTTCGCCTTACGCCTTTCGCCTTCCGCCTTTCGCCTTTCCCCTTTCGCCTTTCGCCTTTCGTCTTTCGCCTTTCGCCTTTCGCCTTTCGCCTTTCGCGTTTCGCCTTACGCCTTTCGCCTTTCGCATTTCGCCTTTCGCCTTTCGCCTTTCGCCTTTCACCTTTCGCCTTTCGCCTTTCACCTTTCGCCTTTCGCCTTTCACCTTTCGCCTTTCGCCTTTCGCCTTTCGCCTTTCGCCTTTCGCCTTTTGCATTTCGCCTTTCGCCTTTCGCCTTTCGCCTTTCGACTTTCGCCCTTCGCCTGTCGTCTTTCGCCTTTCGCAATTCGCCTTTAGCATTTTGAAATACAAATCTATAATTTCGAATTTTCCATTTCGCATTTTCAATTTCAACTTTTGTATTTTATCTTTTGAATATCGTTTTTTCTTTTGCTTCAGGCATTTTAAATTTTTACATTTTCATTTCATGTTTTGAAAATCGTTTTTCCTTTTGCCTTCCGCCTTTCGCCTTTCGCCTTTCGCCTTTCGCCTTTCGCCTTTCGCCTTTCGCCTTTCGCCTTTCGAGTTTCGCCTTTCGCCTTTCGCCTTACGCCTTTCACCTTCCGCCTTTCGCCTTTCGCCTTTCGCCTTTCGCCTTTCGCCTTTTGCCTTTCGCCTTTCGCCTTTCGCCTTTCGCCTTTCGCCTTTCGCCTTTCGCCTTTCGCCTTTCGCCTTTCGCCTTTCGCCTTTCGCCTTTCGCCTTTCGCCTTTCGCCTTTCGCCTTTCGCCTTTCGCCTTTCGCCTTTCGCCTTTCGCCTTTCACCTTTCGCCTTTCGCCTTACGCCTTTCTCCTTTCGCCTTTCGTCTTTCGCCTTTCGCCTTTCGCCTTTCGCCTTACGCCTTTCACCTTCCGCTTTCGCCTGTCGCCTTTCGCCTTTCCCCTTTCGCCTTCCGCCTTTCGCCTTTCGCCTTTCGCCTTTCCCCTTTCGCCTTTCGCCTTTCGCCTTTCGCCTTTCGCCTTTCGCCTTTCGCCTTTCGACTTTCGACTTTCGCCTTTCGCCTTTCGCCTTTCGCCTTTCGCCTTTCGTCTTTCGCCTTTGGCCTTTCGCCTTTCGCCTTTCGCCTTTCGCCTTTCGCCTTTCGTCTTTCGCCTTTCGCCTTTCGCCTTTCGCCTTTCGCGTTTCGCCTTACGACTTTCGAATTTCGCCTTTCGCCTTTCGCCTTTCGCCTTTCACTTTTCGCCTTTCGCCTTTCACCTTTCGCCTTTCGCCTTTCGCCTTTCGCCTTTTGCATTTCGCCTTTCGCCTTTCGACTTTCGCCCTTCGCCTTTCGCCTTTCGACTTTCGCCTTTCGCCTTTCACCTTTCGCATTTCGCCTTTCACCTTTCGCCTTTCGCCTTTCGCCTTTTGCATTTCGCCTTTCGCCTTTCGACTTTCGCCCTTCGCCTTTCGTCTTTCGTCTTTCGCAATTAGCCTTTAGCATTTTGAAATACAAATTTATAATTTCGAATTTTCCATTTCGCATTTTCAATTTCAACTTTTGTATTTTATCTTTTGAATATCATTTTTTCTTTTGCTTCAGGCATTTTAAATTTTCCATTTTCATTTCATGTTTTGAAAATCGTTTTTCCTTTTGCCTTCCGCCTTTCGCCTTTCGCCTTTCGCCTTTCGCCTTTCGCCTTTCACCTTTCGCCTTACGCCTTTCGCCTTTCGCCTTTCGCCTTTCGCCTTTCGCCTTTCGCCTTTCGCCTTTCGCCTTTCGCCTTTCGCCTTTCGCCTTTCGCCTTTCGCCTTTCGACTTTCGCCTTTCGCCTTTCGCCTTACGCCTTTCACCTTCCGCCTTTCGCCTTTCGCCTTTCGTCTTTCGCCTTTCGCCTTTCGCCTTTCGCCTTTCGCCTTTCGCCTTTTGCCTTTCGCCTTTCGCCTTTCGCCTTTCGCCTTTCGCCTTTCGCCTTTCGCCTTTCGCCTTTCGCCTTTCGCTTTTCGCCTTTCGCCTTTCGCCTTTCGCCTTTCGCCTTTCGCCTTTCGCCTTTCGCCTTTCGCCTTACGCCTTTCGCCTTTCGCCTTTCACCTTTCGCCTTTCGCCTTTCACCTTTCGCCTTTCGACTTTCGCCCTTCGCCTTTCGTCTTTCGCCTTTCGCAATTCGCCTTTAGCATTTTGAAATACAAATTTATAATTTCGAATTTTCCATTTCGCATGTTCAATTTCTACTTTTGTATTTTATCTTTTGAATATCGTTTTTTCTTTTGCTTTAGGCATTTTAAATTTCCCCATTTTCATTTCATGTTTTGAAAATCATTTTTCCTTTTGCCTGCCGCTTTTCGCCTTTCGCCTTTCGCTTCTCGCCTTTCGCCTTTCGCCTTTCGCCTTTCGCCTTTCGCCTTTCGCCTTTTGCCTTTCGCCTTTCGCCTTTCGCCATTCGCCTTTCGCCTTTCGCCTTTCGCCTTTCGCCTTTCGCCTTTCGCCTTTCGCCTTCCGCCTTTCGCCTTTCGCATTTCGCCTTTCGCTTTTCGCCTTTCGCCTTTCGCCATTCGCCTTTCGCCTTTCGACAATCGCCCTTCGCCTTTCGTCTTTCGCCTTTCGCATTTCGCATTTCGCCTTTAGCCTTTTGAAATACGAATTTATAATTTCGAATTTTCCATTTCGCTTTTTCAATTTCAACTTTTGTATTTTATCTTTTGAATATCGTTTTTTCTTTTGCTTTAGGCATTTTAAATTTCTCCATTTTTATTTCATGTTTTGAAAATCGTTTTTCCTTTTGCCTTAGGCATTTTGACTTTTGTCTCTCGCCCTTCACCTTTCGCCTTTCGCCTTTCGCCTTCCGCCTTTCGCCTTTCGCCTTTCGCCCTTCGCCTTTCGCCTTTCGCCTTTCGCCTTTCGCCTTTCGCCTTTCGCCTTTCACTTTTCACTTTTCGCCTTTCGCCTTTCGCCTTTCGCCTTTCGCCTTTCGCCTTTCGCCTTTCGCCTTTCACCTTCCGCCTTTCGCCTTTCGCCTTTCGCCTTTCGCCTTTCGCCTTTCCCCTTTCGCCTTTCGCCTTACGCGTTTCACCTTTCGCCTTTCGCCTTTCACCTTTCGCCTTTCGCCTTTCGCCTTTTGCATTCCGCCTTTCACCTTTCGACTTTCGCCCTTCGCCTTTCGTCTTTCGCCCTTCACCTTTCGCCTTTCGCCTTTCGCCTTCCGCCTTTCGCCCTTCGCCTTTCGCCTTTCGCCTTTCGCCTTTCGCCTTTCGCCTTTCGCCTTTCGCCTTTCACTTTTCACTTTTCGCCTTTCGCCTTTCGCCTTTCGCCTTTCGCCTTTCGCCTTTCGCCTTTCACCTTCCGCCTTTCGCCTTTCTCCTTTCGCCTTTCGCCTTTCGCCTTTCGCCTTTCGCCTTTCGCCTTTCGCCTTTCGCCTTTCGCCTTACGCCTTTCGCCTTTCGCCTTTCGCCTTTCGCCTTTCGGATTTCGCCTTTCGCCTTTCGCCTTTCGCCTTTCGCCTTTCGCCTTTCGCCTTTCGCCTTTCGCCTTTCGCCTTTCGCCTTTCGCCTTTCGCCTTTCGCCTTTCGCCTTACGCCTGTCACCTTCCGCCTTTCGCCGTTCGCCTTTCGCCTTTCCCCTTTCGCTTTTCGCCTTACGCCTTTCGCCTTTCGCCTTTCGCCTTTCGCGTTTCGCCTTTCACCTTCCGCCTTTCGCCTTTCGCCTTTCGCCTTTCGCCTTTCGCCTTTCGCCTTTCGCCTTTCGCCTTTCGCCTTTCGCCGTTCGCCTTTCGCCTTTCGCCTTTCGCCTTTCGCCTTTCCCCTTTCGCCTTTCGCCTTTCGCCTTTCACCTTTCGCCTTTCGCCTTTCACCTTTCGCCTTTCGCCTTTTGCATTCCGCCTTTCGCCTTTCGACTTTCGCCCTTCGCCTTTCGTCTTTCGCCTTTCGCAATTCGCCTTTAGCATTTCGCCTTTCGCCTTTCGCCTTTCGCCTTTCGCCTTTCACCTTTCGCCTTACGCCTTTCGCCTTTCGCCTTTCGCCTTTCGCCTTTCGCCTTTCGCCTTTCGCCTTTCGCCTTTCGCCTTTCGCCTTTCGCCTTTCGCCTTTCGCCTTTCGCCTTTCACCTTCCGCCTTTCGCCTTTCGCCTTTCGCCTTTCTCCTTTCGCCTTTGGCCTTTCGCCTTTCGCCTTTCGCCTTTCGCCTTTCGCCTTTCGCCTTTCGCCTTACGCCTTTCGCCTTTCGCTTTTCGCCTTTCGCCTTTCGCCTTTCGCCTTTCGCCTTACGCCTGTCACTTTCCGCCTTTCGCCTTTCGCCTTTCCCCTTTCGCCTTTCGTCTTTCCCCTTTCGCCTTCCGTCTTTCGCCTTTCGCCTTTCGCCTTTCGCCTTCCGCCTTTCGCCTTTCGCCTTTCGCCTTTCGCCTTTCGCCTTTCGCCTTTCGTCTTTCGCCTTTCGCCTTTCGCCTTTCACCTTCCGCCTTTCGCCTTTCGCCTTTCGCCTTTCGCCTTTCCCCTTTGGCCTTTCGCCTTTCGCCTTTCGCCTTTCGCCTTTCGACTTTCGATTTTCGCCTTTCGCCTTTCGCCTTTCGCCTTTCGCCTTTCGTCTTTCGCCTTTCGCCTTTCGCCTTTCGCCTTTCGCCTTTCGCCTTTCGCCTTTCGCCTTTCGCCTTTCGTCTTTCGCCTTTCGCCTTTCGCCTTTCGCCTTTCGCGTTTCGCCTTACGCCTTTCGCCTTTCGAATTTCGCCTTTCGCCTTTCGCCTTTCGCCTTTCACCTTTCGCCTTTCGCCTTTCACCTTTCGCCTTTCGCCTTTCGCCTTTCGCCTTTTGCATTTCGCCTTTCGCCTTTCACCTTTCGCCTTCGCCTTTCGCCTTTCGCCTTTCGCCTTTCGCCTTTCGCCTTTCACCTTCCGCCTTTCGCCTTTCGCCTTTCGCCTTTCGCCTTTCTCCTTTCGCCTTTCGCCTTTCGCCTTTCGCCTTTCGCCTTTCGCCTTTCGCCTTTCGCCTTTCGCCTTTCGCCTTACGCCTTTCGCCTTTCGCCTTTTGCCTTTCGCCTTTCGCCTTTCGCCTTTCGCCTTTCGCCTTTCGCCTTTCGCCTTTCGCCTTTCGCCTTTCGCCTTTCGCCTTTCGCCTTTCGCCTTTCGCCTTTCGCCTTTCGCCTTACGCCTTTCGCCCTTCGCCTTTCGCCTTTCGCCTTTCGCCTTTCACCTTTCGCCTTTCGCCTTTCACCTTTCGCCTTTCGAATTTCGCCCTTCGCCTTTCGTCTTTCGCCTTTCGCAATTCGCCTTTAGCATTTTGAAATACAAATTTATAATTTCGAATTTTCCATTTCGCATGTTCAATTTCTACTTTTGTATTTTATCTTTTGAATATCGTTTTTTCTTTTGCTTTAGGCATTTTAAATTTCCCCATTTTCATTTCATGTTTTGAAAATCAACAGCATCTCTTGGCCTTACACGTGAAGTGATAAATTCGAAGCTAAACACTAATAAACATATTCGAATCAACGGAGTACCCGTCTTAGCTTGCATTGATACAGGCAGCGATATTAGTTTAGTATCCGAAGAAACATATAATACGCTGAATATAAAAAAATCATCCAATAGTATTGTTTTCCAAGGAGTAGGGTCAACCGAAATACAAACACTAGGATCATTTGAGGTGAAGGTCGAAATTGATGGTAACATTTTTCATGAAAGATTCCACATTTCCCCGAAACACGTTCTCCCCAAAAATTGTATCATCGGAAAAACTTTGCTTTCGAAAGCCATTGTTACAATACAGCCATCAGGTATTGAAATCCAGCCAGCAAATCCCGGAATAGTGGGAAGTTGCTTACAAATTTTCGCTGATGAAGACGAATTATCCCATATTAAAAACCCAGCTATCAAAGACGAGCTAAAGACTATAGTGAAGAGTTACATACCTAAGAAAATAAAGACTACACCGGTTGAGATGAAAATTATATTACGCAATGAATGCCCGATATGGCAAAGTCCAAGGAGGCTACCGCTTGCAGAGAGCAAGATTGTTGATGCTCAAATTCATGAATGGTTAGAAAATGGCATAATCCAAGAAAGTTCGTCTGACTTTGCCAGCCCAATCGTTGTGGTAAATAAAAAGGACGGATCAAAACGAATCTGTGTTGATTTTAGAGCTTTGAATAAAGTTATAATACAGGATCGGTATCCCATTCCATCTATCGACAGCCACATAGACAAGCTATATAAAGCGAAAATATTCACAACATTGGATTTGAAAAATGGCTTCTTCCATGTACCAGTTTCTGAAGAATGTCGTAAATATACTGGCTTTGTGACACCATCGGGCCATTACGAATTCCTCAAAGTACCCTTTGGGCTGTGTACATCACCAGCGGTATTTCAAAGGTTCGTGAATAAAGTGTTTGAGCCGTTAATAAAACAAAAAAAAGTATTGATCTATATTGACGATTTAGTTATCCCTGCGGAGTCAGAGGAAGAGAATTTGGAGAGATTAAAGGAAGTACTAAAAGTTTCGAAAGAGCACGGTTTAGAAATAAAATGGTCGAAATGTCAATTTCTTAAAAGGGAAATAACTTATCTAGGATACGAAATAGGCGGAGGATTTCTAAGACCATCGAAGGAGAAAACGATAGCCGTGCAAAAGTTTCCAGAACCCAAAAATATCAAGCAGTTGCAATCATTTTTAGGCCTTACAGGATTTTTTAGACGCTTTATACCGGATTACTCGAAAATAGCAAAGCCACTTAGTGACCTGCTTAAAAAAGACCGAAGATTTCAATTTGAGAATACACAGAGACATTCTTTCGACACTCTCAAAGTGTTGCTTTGCCAGAAACCAGTATTAACAATATTTGATCCTGATGCATACACTGAGTTGCACACGGATGCAAGCAAGTATGGCTACGGTGCATGCCTCTTACAACGTTGCAAGAACGATAATAATCTACATCCAATCCACTTCTATAGCCGAAAGACGAGTGCAGCTGAACAAAATTATTCTAGCTATGAGCTGGAGGCATTAGCTATTGTAAAGGCATTAAAGAAGTTCAGGGTGTACTTAATAGGTATTGAATTTAAGATAGTGACCGATTGCAGTGCATTTAAAAACACAATGAATAAAAAGGATATAGAACCACGAATAGCAAGATGGGCTTTAGCGCTTGAGGATTATAACTACCAAATCGAACATCGGAGGGGAACGTCAATGAAACATGTAGACGCCCTTAGCCGCAACCCATATACACTGATTATCGGAACTCCTATATTAGCACAAGTTGAGGCTTCCCAGAAGAAGGAGTTAGCAGCCCAGGCGATAATGGAGGTGTTAAAAACTAGTGAATTTGACGATTTCGTGCTTGACAATAATATTTTATTCAAAATGAAAGATGATAAAAAGTTGTTGTATATACCGAAAGGTATGCAAATGGAAATAATTAGAAAGGTCCATGAGCAAGGTCACTTTGGATCCAGAAAGATGATGGAGATAATCGAACGTGACTATTATATCCCAAAGCTGAAAGATAAATTGATTTCCCATGTAGAAAATTGTGTTCAATGCATATTAGCATCTAGAAAAGAGAAAAAAGAAGGATTTTTGTATCCAATCCCAAAAGAATCACTACCACTACACACATATCACTTGGACCATTTAGGACCCATGACAATTACGAATAAACGTTATAAGTACATTTTTACAATTGTAGACGCTTTCACAAAGTTCGTTTGGTTGTATCCAACTAAGGACACCACAGCAACCGAAGTTATAAAAAAGCTTCAGATACAACAGGCAGTATTTGGAAACCCAGTTCGTTTTATTACAGACCGTGGCGCAGCGTTCACCTCTACAGCATTCAAAGAGTATTGCGCAGCAGAAGATATTGATTTAGTCCACATTACCACGGGTGTTCCTCGAGGAAACGGCCAAGTAGAACGGGTACATAGGACAGTAATCTCAGCACTAACTAAGTTATCCATGGAAAAAGCAAATGAGTGGTACAAGTACACTGACAGACTGCAACGATTCTTAAATAATAGTCTTGTAAGGAGCACAAACACTACACCATTTAGATTACTATTTGGGACAGATATGCGAAATAAGGAAGATGCTAAATTAGCAGAGATAGTACGAGGAGAAATTGTCGGAACTTTCAACGAAGAAAGAGATAAGGCCAGAGAAACAGCAGCTAAGCAAATATTGAAAATTCAAGAAGAGAATAAAAAGACCTACAATAACAAAAGAAAACCAGCCACAGTATACCAGAAAAATGACATTGTTGCTATCAAGAGGACCCAGTTTGGCGCGGGACTCAAAATTAGCCCTAAATATTTGGGGCCATATAAAGTTACGAATGTGAAGCCACACGACAGGTATGACGTTGAGAAGGTCGGAGATCATGAAGGACCTTTTACAACAAATACAAGTGCTGACCAAATGAAGCGGTTTGTTACATTTGATAGTGAATACGAAGAAGACGAAGAAAACGAGGGCGACGAAATTTCAGAAACTAAACTAAGCCACTTGTAATTACCCAAGACCTGCACAACAGACTTCTATCCCGGACATGACAAGCACAAACCCTAAATACAGATATAAAGAGTACCCAGTAGAGACCTCAGATAAAGACACAAGCTTCAAGAACGAATGACGGTAAATGCAAATGACGGTGAATTCAGGTGACGATAGAGATGAGACGAGGCGTAACCATCAACGACGTGCAAATGACGACGCGAAATATGCTCAAAGACGAGAAAGTACATACTAATGACGATGAATTTATGCAACGATGGTGATAAGACGACGCGAAACCATCAACGACGCATAGAAGAAGACATCAAACACCAACGTTAATGAAGCCCAACTCCAAATGACGAACAGTCTCACGTAATTTATTGATGACCACTCTACTGAAGACAACGTATGATGACGAGTTAAAGTTACAGTACTACGTCGCGTATTTTATAATGAGTTAGAAGATGACAAGAAACATATTGAATATTCGGGGCGAATATTCGTCAGGACGGCCGAGTTGTAGGGTTTGAATTAAACGCAAACTCTACACGAAACGAACGCAGCAAACACAAATAAAGTTGGCAGCCATGACCTGACAGATGACACACTTCGAATTTTTTTGGTTGTTGAACTGGAATCACGAGAAAGATCGGACGCCATCATCCTAGCATAAGTTTCATTAAAAATCGCTAATTATCCAATAAATCGAGTATTTATTAACTATCTTAAATTAAAGTAAATTTAACCTTAAACAAATATTGAATTATAGATTAAATTATTGAATTTCTCATCGCGTGTTTTATTCATTAGCCGCGGACACTACAAATTCGCCTTTCGCCTTTCGCCTTTCGCCTTTCGCCTTTCGCCTTTCGCCTTTCGCCTTTCGCCTTTCGCCTTTCGCCTTTCGCCTTTCGCCTTTCGCCTTTCGCCTTTCGCCTTACGCCTGTCACCTTCCGCCTTTCGCCGTTCGCCTTTCGCCTTTCCCCTTTCGCTTTTCGCCTTACGCCTTTCGCCTTTCGCCTTTCGCCTTTCGCGTTTCGCCTTTCACCTTCCGCCTTTCGCCTTTCGCCTTTCGCCTTTCGCCTTTCGCCTTTCGCCTTTCGCCTTTCGCCTTTCGCCTTTCGCCGTTCGCCTTTCGCCTTTCGCCTTTCGCCTTTCGCCTTTCCCCTTTCGCCTTTCGCCTTTCGCCTTTCACCTTTCGCCTTTCGCCTTTCACCTTTCGCCTTTCGCCTTTTGCATTCCGCCTTTCGACTTTCGCCCTTCGCCTTTCGTCTTTCGCCTTTCGCAATTCGCCTTTAGCATTTCGCCTTTCGCCTTTCGCCTTTCGCCTTTCGCCTTTCACCTTTCGCCTTACGCCTTTCGCCTTTCGCCTTTCGCCTTTCGCCTTTCGCCTTTCGCCTTTCGCCTTTCGCCTTTCGCCTTTCGCCTTTCGCCTTTCGCCTTTCGCCTTTCGCCTTTCGCCTTTCGCCTTTCGCCTTTCACCTTCCGCCTTTCGCCTTTCGCCTTTCGCCTTTCTCCTTTCGCCTTTGGCCTTTCGCCTTTCGCCTTTCGCCTTTCGCCTTTCGCCTTTCGCCTTTCGCCTTACGCCTTTCGCCTTTCGCTTTTCGCCTTTCGCCTTTCGCCTTTCGCCTTTCGCCTTACGCCTGTCACTTTCCGCCTTTCGCCTTTCGCCTTTCCCCTTTCGCCTTTCGTCTTTCCCCTTTCGCCTTCCGTCTTTCGCCTTTCGCCTTTCGCCTTTCGCCTTCCGCCTTTCGCCTTTCGCCTTTCGCCTTTCGCCTTTCGCCTTTCGCCTTTCGTCTTTCGCCTTTCGCCTTTCGCCTTTCACCTTCCGCCTTTCGCCTTTCGCCTTTCGCCTTTCGCCTTTCCCCTTTGGCCTTTCGCCTTTCGCCTTTCGCCTTTCGCCTTTCGACTTTCGATTTTCGCCTTTCGCCTTTCGCCTTTCGCCTTTCGCCTTTCGTCTTTCGCCTTTCGCCTTTCGCCTTTCGCCTTTCGCCTTTCGCCTTTCGCCTTTCGCCTTTCGCCTTTCGTCTTTCGCCTTTCGCCTTTCGCCTTTCGCCTTTCGCGTTTCGCCTTACGCCTTTCGCCTTTCGAATTTCGCCTTTCGCCTTTCGCCTTTCGCCTTTCACCTTTCGCCTTTCGCCTTTCACCTTTCGCCTTTCGCCTTTCGCCTTTCGCCTTTTGCATTTCGCCTTTCGCCTTTCACCTTTCGCCTTTCGCCTTTCGCCTTTCGCCTTTCGCCTTTCGCCTTTCGCCTTTCACCTTCCGCCTTTCGCCTTTCGCCTTTCGCCTTTCTCCTTTCGCCTTTCGCCTTTCGCCTTTCGCCTTTCGCCTTTCGCCTTTCGCCTTTCGCCTTTCGCCTTTCGCCTTACGCCTTTCGCCTTTCGCCTTTTGCCTTTCGCCTTTCGCCTTTCGCCTTTCGCCTTTCGCCTTTCGCCTTTCGCCTTTCGCCTTTCGCCTTTCGCCTTTCGCCTTTCGCCTTTCGCCTTTCGCCTTTCGCCTTTCGCCTTACGCCTTTCGCCCTTCGCCTTTCGCCTTTCGCCTTTCGCCTTTCACCTTTCGCCTTTCGCCTTTCACCTTTCGCCTTTCGAATTTCGCCCTTCGCCTTTCGTCTTTCGCCTTTCGCAATTCGCCTTTAGCATTTTGAAATACAAATTTATAATTTCGAATTTTCCATTTCGCATGTTCAATTTCTACTTTTGTATTTTATCTTTTGAATATCGTTTTTTCTTTTGCTTTAGGCATTTTAAATTTCCCCATTTTCATTTCATGTTTTGAAAATCATTTTTCCTTTTGCCTGCCGCTTTTCGGCTTTCGCCTTTCGCTTCTCGCCTTTCGCCTTTCGCCTTTCGCCTTTCGCCTTTCGCCTTTTGCCTTTCGCCTTTCGCCTTTCGCCTTTCGCCTTTCGCCTTTCGCCTTTCGCCTTTCGCCTTCCGCCTTTCGCCTTTCGCATTTCGCCTTTCGCTTTTCGCCTTTCGCCTTTCGCCATTCGCTTTTCGCCTTTCGACAATCGCCCTTCGCCTTTCGTCTTTCGCCTTTCGCATTTCGCATTTCGCCTTTAGCCTTTTGAAATACGAATTTATAATTTCGAATTTTCTATTTCGCATTTTCAATTTCAACTTTTGTATTTTATCTTTTGAATATCGTTTTTTCTTTTGCTTTAGGCATTTTAAATTTCTCCATTTTTATTTCATGTTTTGAAAATCGTTTTAACTTTTGCCTTAGGCATTTTGACTTTTGCCTCTCGCCCTTCACCTTTCGCCTTTCGCCTTTCGCCTTCCGCCTTTCGCCTTTCGCCTTTCGCCCTTCGCCTTTCGCCTTTCGCCTTTCGCCTTTCGCCTTTCGCCTTTCACTTTTCACTTTTCGCCTTTCGCCTTTCGCCTTTCGCCTTTCGCCTTTCGCCTTTCGCCTTTCGCCTTTCGCCTTTCGCCTTTCGCCTTTCGCCTTTCACCTTCCGCCTTTCGCCTTTCGCCTTTCGCCTTTCCCCTTTCGCCTTTCGCCTTACGCGTTTCACCTTTCGCCTTTCGCCTTTCACCTTTCGCCTTTCGCCTTTCGCCTTTTGCATTCCGCCTTTCACCTTTCGACTTTCGCCCTTCGCCTTTCGTCTTTCGCCTTTCGCAATTCGCCTTTAGCATTTCGCCTTTCACCTTTCGCCTTTCGCCTTTCACCTTTCGCCTTTCGCCTTTCGCCTTTCGCCTTTCGCCTTTCGCCTTTCACCTTCCGCCTTTCGCCTTTCGCCTTTCGCCTTTCTCCCTTCGCCTTTCGCCTTTCGCCTTTCGCCTTTCGCCTTTCGCCTTTCGCCTTTCGCCTATCGCCTTTCGCCTTACGCCTTTCGCCTTTCGCCTTTCGCCTTTCGCCTTTCGGATTTCGCCTTTCGCCTTCCGCCTTTCGCCTTTCGCCTTTCGCCTTTCGCCTTTCGCCTTTCGCCTTTCGCCTTACGCCTGTCACCTTCCGCCTTTCGCCGTTCGCCTTTCGCCTTTCCCCTTTCGCTTTTCGCCTTTCGCCTTTCGCCTTACGCCTTTCGCCTTTCGCCTTTCGCCTTTCGCCTTTCGCCTTTCGCCTTTCGCCTTTCGCCTTTCGCCTTTCGCCTTTCGCCTTTCGCCTTTCGCCGTTCGCCTTTCGCCTTTCGCCTTTCGCCTTTCGCCTTTCGCCTTTCGCCTTTCCCCTTTCGCCTTTCGCCTTTCACCTTTCGCCTTTCGCCTTTCACCTTTCGCCTTTCGCCTTTTGCATTCCGCCTTTCGCCTTTCGCCTTTCGCCTTTCGCCTTTCGCCTTTCGCCTTTCGCCTTTCGCCTTTCGCCTTTCGCCTTTCGCCTTTCGCCTTTCGCCTTTCGCCTTTCGCCGTTCGCCTTTCGCCTTTCGCCTTTCGCCTTTCGCCTTTCGCCTTTCGCCTTTCCCCTTTCGCCTTTCGCCTTTCACCTTTCGCCTTTCGCCTTTCACCTTTCGCCTTTCGCCTTTTGCATTCCGCCTTTCGCCTTTCGACTTTCGCCCTTCGCCTTTCGTCTTTCGCCTTTCGCAATTCGCCTTTAGCATTTCGCCTTTCGCCTTTCGCCTTTCGCCTTTCACCTTTCGCCTTACGCCTTTCGCCTTTCGCCTTTCGCCTTTCGCCTTTCGCCTTTCGCCTTTCGCCTTTCGCCTTTCCCCTTTCGCCTTTCGCCTTTCACCTTTCGCCTTTCGCCTTTCACCTTTCGCCTTTCGCCTTTTGCATTCCGCCTTTCGCCTTTCGACTTTCGCCCTTCGCCTTTCGTCTTTCGCCTTTCGCAATTCGCCTTTAGCATTTCGCCTTTCGCCTTTCGCCTTTCGCCTTTCACCTTTCGCCTTTCGCCTTTCGCCTTTCGCCTTTCGCCTTTCGCCTTTCGCCTTTCGCCTTTCCCCTTTCGCCTTTCGCCTTTCACCTTTCGCCTTTCGCCTTTCACCTTTCGCCTTTCGCCTTTTGCATTCCGCCTTTCGCCTTTCGACTTTCGCCCTTCGCCTTTCGTCTTTCGCCTTTCGCAATTCGCCTTTAGCATTTCGCCTTTCGCCTTTCGCCTTTCGCCTTTCACCTTTCGCCTTACGCCTTTCGCCTTTCGCCTTTCGCCTTTCGCCTTTCGCCTTTCGCCTTTCGCCTTTCGCCTTTCGCCTTTCGCCTTTCGCCTTTCGCCTTTCGCCTTTCGCCTTTCGCCTTTCGCCTTTCGCCTTTCGCCTTTCGCCTTTCGCCTTTCGCCTTTCGCCTTTCACCTTCCGCCTTTCGCCTTTCGCCTTTCGCCTTTCTCCTTTCGCCTTTCGCCTTTCAGCTTTCGCCTTACGCCTTTCGCCTTTCGCCTTTCGCCTTTCGCCTTTCGCCTTTCGCCTTTCGCCTTTCGCCTTTCGCCTTTCGCCTTTCGCCTTTCGCCTTTCGCCTTACGCCTTTCGCCTTTCGCCTTTCGCCTTTTGCATTCCGCCTTTCGCCTTTCGACTTTCGCCCTTCGCCTTTCGTCTTTCGCCTTTCGCAATTCGCCTTTAGCATTTCGCCTTTCGCCTTTCACCTTTCGCCTTACGCCTTTCGCCTTACGCCTTTCGCCTTTCGCCTTTCGCCTTTCGCCTTTCGCCTTTCGCCTTTCGCCTTTCGCCTTTCGCCTTTCGCCTTTCGCCTTTCGCCTTTCGCCTTACGCCTTTCGCCTTTCGCCTTTCGCCTTTCGCCTTTCGCCTTTCGCCTTACGCCTGTCACTTTCCGCCTTTCGCCTTTCGCCTTTCCCCTTTCGCCTTTCGTCTTTCCCCTTTCGCCTTCCGTCTTTCGCCTTTCGCCTTTCGCCTTCCGCCTTTCGCCTTTCGCCTTTCGCCTTTCGCCTTTCGCCTTTCGCCTTTCGTCTTTCGCCTTTCGCCTTTCGCCTTTCGCCTTTCGCCTTTCGCCTTTCGCCTTTCGCCTTTCGCCTTTCGCCTGTCACTTTCCGCCTTTCGCCTTTCGCCTTTCACCTTCCGCCTTTCGCCTTTCCCCTTTCGCCTTTCGCCTTTCACCTTTCGCCTTTCGCCTTTCACCTTTCGCCTTTCGCCTTTTGCATTCCGCCTTTCGCCTTTCGACTTTCGCCCTTCGCCTTTCGTCTTTCGCCTTTCGCAATTCGCCTTTAGCATTTCGCCTTTCGCCTTTCGCCTTTCGCCTTTCACCTTTCGCCTTTCGCCTTTCGCCTTTCGCCTTTCGCCTTTCGCCTTTCGCCTTTCGCCTTTCCCCTTTCGCCTTTCGCCTTTCACCTTTCGCCTTTCGCCTTTCACCTTTCGCCTTTCGCCTTTTGCATTCCGCCTTTCGCCTTTCGACTTTCGCCCTTCGCCTTTCGTCTTTCGCCTTTCGCAATTCGCCTTTAGCATTTCGCCTTTCGCCTTTCGCCTTTCGCCTTTCACCTTTCGCCTTACGCCTTTCGCCTTTCGCCTTTCGCCTTTCGCCTTTCGCCTTTCGCCTTTCGCCTTTCGCCTTTCGCCTTTCGCCTTTCGCCTTTCGCCTTTCGCCTTTCGCCTTTCGCCTTTCGCCTTTCGCCTTTCGCCTTTCGCCTTTCGCCTTTCGCCTTTCGCCTTTCGCCTTACGCCTTTCGCCTTTCGCCTTTCGCCTTTCGCCTTTCGCCTTTCGCCTTACGCCTGTCACTTTCCGCCTTTCGCCTTTCGCCTTTCACCTTCCGCCTTTCGCCTTTCGCCTTTCGCCTTTCGCCTTTCGCCTTTCGCCTTTCGCCTTTCGCCTTTCGCCTTTCGCCTTTCGCCTTTCGCCTTACGCCTGTCACCTTCCGCCTTTCGCCGTTCGCCTTTCGCCTTTCCCCTTTCGCTTTTCGCCTTTCGCCTTTCGCCTTACGCCTTTCGCCTTTCGCCTTTCGCCTTTCGCCTTTCGCCTTTCGCCTTTCACCTTCCGCCTTTCGCCTTTCGCCTTTCGCCTTTCGCCTTTCGCCTTTCGCCGTTCGCCTTTCGCCTTTCGCCTTTCGCCTTTCGCCTTTCGCCTTTCGCCTTTCGCCTTTCCCCTTTCGCCTTTCGCCTCTCACCTTCCGCCTTTCGCCTTTCGCCTTTCGCCTTTCGCCTTTCGCCTTTCGCCTTTCGCCTTTCGCCTTTCGCCTTTCGCCTTACGCCTGTCACCTTCCGCCTTTCGCCGTTCGCCTTTCGCCTTTCCCCTTTCGCTTTTCGCCTTTCGCCTTTCGCCTTACGCCTTTCGCCTTTCGCCTTTCGCCTTTCGCCTTTCGCCTTTCGCCGTTCGCCTTTCGCCTTTCGCCTTTCGCCTTTCGCCTTTCGCCTTTCCCCTTTCGCCTTTCGCCTTTCACCTTTCGCCTTTCGCCTTTCACCTTTCGCCTTTCGCCTTTTGCATTCCGCCTTTCGCCTTTCGACTTTCGCCCTTCGCCTTTCGTCTTTCGCCTTTCGCAATTCGCCTTTAGCATTTCGCTTTTCGCCTTTCGCCTTTCGCCTTTCACCTTTCGCCTTTCGCCTTTCGCCTTTCGCCTTTCGCCTTTCGCCTTTCGCCTTTCGCCTTTCCCCTTTCGCCTTTCGCCTTTCACCTTTCGCCTTTCGCCTTTCACCTTTCGCCTTTCGCCTTTTGCATTCCGCCTTTCGCCTTTCGACTTTCGCCCTTCGCCTTTCGTCTTTCGCCTTTCGCAATTCGCCTTTAGCATTTCGCCTTTCGCCTTTCGCCTTTCGCCTTTCACCTTTCGCCTTACGCCTTTCGCCTTTCGCCTTTCGCCTTTCGCCTTTCGCCTTTCGCCTTTCGCCTTTCGCCTTTCGCCTTTCGCCTTTCGCCTTTCGCCTTTCGCCTTTCGCCTTTCGCCTTTCGCCTTTCGCCTTTCGCCTTTCGCCTTTCGCCTTTCGCCTTTCGCCTTTCGCCTTTCGCCTTTCGCCTTTCGCCTTTCGCCTTTCGCCTTTCGCCTTTCGCCTTTCGCCTTTCGCCTTTCGCCTTTCGCCTTTCGCCTTTCGCCTTTCACCTTTCGCCTTACGCCTTTCACCTTCCGCCTTTCGCCTTTCGCCTTTCGCCTTTCGCCTTTCGCCTTTTGCCTTTCGCCTTTCGCCTTTCGCCTTTCGCCTTTCGCCTTTCGCCTTTCGCCTTTCGCCTTTCGCCTTTCGCCTTTCGCCTTTCGCCTTTCGCCTTTCGCCTTTCGCCTTTCGCCTTTCGCCTTTCGCCTTTCGCCTTTCGCCTTTCGCCTTTCGCCTTTCGCCTTTCGCCTTTCGCCTTTCACCTTTCGCCTTTCGCCTTACGCCTTTCTCCTTTCGCCTTTCGTCTTTCGCCTTTCGCCTTTCGCCTTTCGCCTTACGCCTTTCACCTTCCGCTTTCGCCTGTCGCCTTTCCCCTTTCGCCTTCCGCCTTTCGCCTTTCGCCTTTCGCCTTTCCCCTTTCGCCTTTCGCCTTTCGCCTTTCGCCTTTCGCCTTTCGCCTTTCGCCTTTCGACTTTCGACTTTCGCCTTTCGCCTTTCGCCTTTCGCCTTTCGCCTTTCGTCTTTCGCCTTTGGCCTTTCGCCTTTCGCCTTTCGCCTTTCGCCTTTCGCCTTTCGTCTTTCGCCTTTCGCCTTTCGCCTTTCGCCTTTCGCGTTTCGCCTTACGACTTTCGAATTTCGCCTTTCGCCTTTCGCCTTTCGCCTTTCACTTTTCGCCTTTCGCCTTTCACCTTTCGCCTTTCGCCTTTCGCCTTTCGCCTTTTGCATTTCGCCTTTCGCCTTTCGACTTTCGCCCTTCGCCTTTCGCCTTTCGACTTTCGCCTTTCGCCTTTCACCTTTCGCATTTCGCCTTTCACCTTTCGCCTTTCGCCTTTCGCCTTTTGCATTTCGCCTTTCGCCTTTCGACTTTCGCCCTTCGCCTTTCGTCTTTCGTCTTTCGCAATTAGCCTTTAGCATTTTGAAATACAAATTTATAATTTCGAATTTTCCATTTCGCATTTTCAATTTCAACTTTTGTATTTTATCTTTTGAATATCGTTTTTTCTTTTGCTTCAGGCATTTTAAATTTTCCATTTTCATTTCATGTTTTGAAAATCGTTTTTCCTTTTGCCTTCCGCCTTTCGCCTTTCGCCTTTCGCCTTTCACCTTTCGCCTTACGCCTTTCGCCTTTCGCCTTTCGCCTTTCGCCTTTCGCCTTTCGCCTTTCGCCTTTCGCCTTTCGCCTTTCGCCTTTCGCCTTTCGCCTTTCGCCTTTCGCCTTTCGCCTTTCGCCTTTCGACTTTCGCCTTTCGCCTTTCGCCTTACGCCTTTCACCTTCCGCCTTTCGCCTTTCGCCTTTCGTCTTTCGCCTTTCGCCTTTCGCCTTTCGCCTTTCGCCTTTCGCCTTTTGCCTTTCGCCTTTCGCCTTTCGCCTTTCGCCTTTCGCCTTTCGCCTTTCGCCTTTCGCCTTTCGCCTTTCGCTTTTCGCCTTTCGCCTTTCGCCTTTCGCCTTTCGCCTTTCGCCTTTCGCCTTTCGCCTTTCGCCTTACGCCTTTCGCCTTTCGCCTTTCACCTTTCGCCTTTCGCCTTTCACCTTTCGCCTTTCGACTTTCGCCCTTCGCCTTTCGTCTTTCGCCTTTCGCAATTCGCCTTTAGCATTTTGAAATACAAATTTATAATTTCGAATTTTCCATTTCGCATGTTCAATTTCTACTTTTGTATTTTATCTTTTGAATATCGTTTTTTCTTTTGCTTTAGGCATTTTAAATTTCCCCATTTTCATTTCATGTTTTGAAAATCATTTTTCATTTTGCCTGCCGCTTTTCGCCTTTCGCCTTTCGCTTCTCGCCTTTCGCCTTTCGCCTTTCGCCTTTCGCCTTTCGCCTTTCGCCTTTCGCCTTTCGCCTTTTGCCTTTCGCCTTTCGCCTTTCGCCATTCGCCTTTCGCCTTTCGCCTTTCGCCTTTCGCCTTTCGCCTTTCGCCTTCCGCCTTTCGCCTTTCGCATTTCGCCTTTCGCTTTTCGCCTTTCGCCTTTCGCCATTCGCCTTTCGCCTTTCGACAATCGCCCTTCGCCTTTCGTCTTTCGCCTTTCGCATTTCGCATTTCGCCTTTAGCCTTTTGAAATACGAATTTATAATTTCGAATTTTCCATTTCGCATTTTCAATTTCAACTTTTGTATTTTATCTTTTGAATATCGTTTTTTCTTTTGCTTTAGGCATTTTAAATTTCTCCATTTTTATTTCATGTTTTGAAAATCGTTTTTCCTTTTGCCTTAGGCATTTTGACTTTTGCCTCTCGCCCTTCACCTTTCGCCTTTCGCCTTTCGCCTTCCGCCTTTCGCCTTTCGCCTTTCGCCCTTCGCCTTTCGCCTTTCGCCTTTCGCCTTTCGCCTTTCGCCTTTCGCCTTTCGCCTTTCACTTTTCACTTTTCGCCTTTCGCCTTTCGCCTTTCGCCTTTCGCCTTTCGCCTTTCGCCTTTCGCCTTTCACCTTCCGCCTTTCGCCTTTCGCCTTTCGCCTTTCGCCTTTCGCCTTTCCCCTTTCGCCTTTCGCCTTACGCGTTTCACCTTTCGCCTTTCGCCTTTCACCTTTCGCCTTTCGCCTTTCGCCTTTTGCATTCCGCCTTTCACCTTTCGACTTTCGCCCTTCGCCTTTCGTCTTTCGCCCTTCACCTTTCGCCTTTCGCCTTTCGCCTTCCGCCTTTCGCCCTTCGCCTTTCGCCTTTCGCCTTTCGCCTTTCGCCTTTCGCCTTTCGCCTTTCGCCTTTCACTTTTCACTTTTCGCCTTTCGCCTTTCGCCTTTCGCCTTTCGCCTTTCGCCTTTCGCCTTTCGCCTTTCGCCTTTCGCCTTTCACCTTCCGCCTTTCGCCTTTCGCCTTTCGCCTTTCGCCTTTCGCCTTTCCCCTTTCGCCTTTCGCCTTACGCGTTTCACCTTTCGCCTTTCGCCTTTCACCTTTCGCCTTTCGCCTTTCGCCATTTGCATTCCGCCTTTCACCTTTCGACTTTCGCCCTTCGCCTTTCGTCTTTCGCCCTTCACCTTTCGCCTTTCGCCTTTCGCCTTCCGCCTTTCGCCCTTCGCCTTTCGCCTTTCGCCTTTCGCCTTTCGCCTTTCGCCTTTCGCCTTTCGCCTTTCACTTTTCGCCTTTCGCCTTTCGCCTTTCGCCTTTCGCCTTTCGCCTTTCGCCTTTCGCCTTTCGCCTTTCACCTTCCGCCTTTCGCCTTTCTCCTTTCGCCTTTCGCCTTTCGCCTTTCGCCTTTCGCCTTTCGCCTTTCGGATTTCGCCTTTCGCCTTTCGCCTTTCGCCTTTCGCCTTTCGCCTTTCGCCTTTCGCCTTTCGCCTTTCGCCTTTCGCCTTTCGCCTTTCGCCTTTCGCCTTTCGCCTTTCGCCTTTCGCCTTACGCCTGTCACCTTCCGCCTTTCGCCGTTCGCCTTTCGCCTTTCCCCTTTCGCTTTTCGCCTTACGCCTTTCGCCTTTCGCCTTTCGCCTTTCGCCTTTCGCCTTTCACCTTCCGCCTTTCGCCTTTCGCCTTTCGCCTTTCGCCTTTCGCCTTTCGCCTTTCGCCTTTCGCCTTTCGCCTTTCGCCGTTCGCCTTTCGCCTTTCGCCTTTCGCCTTTCGCCTTTCCCCTTTCGCCTTTCGCCTTTCGCCTTTCACCTTTCGCCTTTCGCCTTTCACCTTTCGCCTTTCGCCTTTTGCATTCCGCCTTTCGCCTTTCGACTTTCGCCCTTCGCCTTTCGTCTTTCGCCTTTCGCAATTCGCCTTTAGCATTTCGCCTTTCGCCTTTCGCCTTTCGCCTTTCGCCTTTCACCTTTCGCCTTACGCCTTTCGCCTTTCGCCTTTCGCCTTTCGCCTTTCGCCTTTCGCCTTTCGCCTTTCGCCTTTCGCCTTTCGCCTTTCGCCTTTCGCCTTTCGCCTTTCGCCTTTCACCTTCCGCCTTTCGCCTTTCGCCTTTCGCCTTTCTCCTTTCGCCTTTGGCCTTTCGCCTTTCGCCTTTCGCCTTTCGCCTTTCGCCTTTCGCCTTTCGCCTTACGCCTTTCGCCTTTCGCTTTTCGCCTTTCGCCTTTCGCCTTTCGCCTTTCGCCTTACGCCTGTCACTTTCCGCCTTTCGCCTTTCGCCTTTCGCCTTTCCCCTTTCGCCTTTCGTCTTTCCCCTTTCGCCTTCCGTCTTTCGCCTTTCGCCTTTCGCCTTTCGCCTTCCGCCTTTCGCCTTTCGCCTTTCGCCTTTCGCCTTTCGCCTTTCGTCTTTCGCCTTTCGCCTTTCGCCTTTCACCTTCCGCCTTTCGCCTTTCGCCTTTCGCCTTTCGCCTTTCCCCTTTGGCCTTTCGCCTTTCGCCTTTCGCCTTTCGCCTTTCGACTTTCGATTTTCGCCTTTCGCCTTTCGCCTTTCGCCTTTCGCCTTTCGTCTTTCGCCTTTCGCCTTTCGCCTTTCGCCTTTCGCCTTTCGCCTTTCGCCTTTCGCCTTTCGCCTTTCGTCTTTCGCCTTTCGCCTTTCGCCTTTCGCCTTTCGCCTTTCGCGTTTCGCCTTACGCCTTTCGCCTTTCGAATTTCGCCTTTCGCCTTTCGCCTTTCGCCTTTCACCTTTCGCCTTTCGCCTTTCACCTTTCGCCTTTCGCCTTTCGCCTTTCGCCTTTTGCATTTCGCCTTTCGCCTTTCACCTTTCGCCTTTCGCCTTTCGCCTTTCGCCTTTCGCCTTTCGCCTTTCGCCTTTCACCTTCCGCCTTTCGCCTTTCGCCTTTCGCCTTTCTCCTTTCGCCTTTCGCCTTTCGCCTTTCGCCTTTCGCCTTTCGCCTTTCGCCTTTCGCCTTTCGCCTTTCGCCTTTCGCCTTACGCCTTTCGCCTTTCGCCTTTTGCCTTTCGCCTTTCGCCTTTCGCCTTTCGCCTTTCGCCTTTCGCCTTTCGCCTTTCGCCTTTCGCCTTTCGCCTTTCGCCTTTCGCCTTTCACCTTTCGCCTTTCGCCTTACGCCTTTCGCCCTTCGCCTTTCGCCTTTCGCCTTTCGCCTTTCACCTTTCGCCTTTCGCCTTTCACCTTTCGCCTTTCGAATTTCGCCCTTCGCCTTTCGTCTTTCGCCTTTCGCAATTCGCCTTTAGCATTTTGAAATACAAATTTATAATTTCGAATTTTCCATTTCGCATGTTCAATTTCTACTTTTGTATTTTATCTTTTGAATATCGTTTTTTCTTTTGCTTTAGGCATTTTAAATTTCCCCATTTTCATTTCATGTTTTGAAAATCATTTTTCCTTTTGCCTGCCGCTTTTCGGCTTTCGCCTTTCGCTTCTCGCCTTTCGCCTTTCGCCTTTCGCCTTTCGCCTTTCGCCTTTCGCCTTTTGCCTTTCGCCTTTCGCCTTTCGCCTTTCGCCTTTCGCCTTTCGCCTTTCGCCTTTCGCCTTTCGCCTTCCGCCTTTCGCCTTTCGCATTTCGCCTTTCGCTTTTCGCCTTTCGCCTTTCGCCATTCGCTTTTCGCCTTTCGACAATCGCCCTTCGCCTTTCGTCTTTCGCCTTTCGCATTTCGCATTTCGCCTTTAGCCTTTTGAAATACGAATTTATAATTTCGAATTTTCCATTTCGCATTTTCAATTTCAACTTTTGTATTTTATCTTTTGAATATCGTTTTTTCTTTTGCTTTAGGCATTTTAAATTTCTCCATTTTTATTTCATGTTTTGAAAATCGTTTTAACTTTTGCCTTAGGCATTTTGACTTTTGCCTCTCGCCCTTCACCTTTCGCCTTTCGCCTTTCGCCTTCCGCCTTTCGCCTTTCGCCTTTCGCCCTTCGCCTTTCGCCTTTCGCCTTTCGCCTTTCGCCTTTCGCCTTTCACTTTTCACTTTTCGCCTTTCGCCTTTCGCCTTTCGCCTTTCGCCTTTCGCCTTTCGCCTTTCGCCTTTCGCCTTTCACCTTCCGCCTTTCGCCTTTCGCCTTTCGCCTTTCCCCTTTCGCCTTTCGCCTTACGCGTTTCACCTTTCGCCTTTCGCCTTTCACCTTTCGCCTTTCGCCTTTCGCCTTTTGCATTCCGCCTTTCACCTTTCGACTTTCGCCCTTCGCCTTTCGTCTTTCGCCTTTCGCAATTCGCCTTTAGCATTTCGCCTTTCACCTTTCGCCTTTCGCCTTTCACCTTTCGCCTTTCGCCTTTCGCCTTTCGCCTTTCGCCTTTCGCCTTTCACCTTCCGCCTTTCGCCTTTCGCCTTTCGCCTTTCTCCCTTCGCCTTTCGCCTTTCGCCTTTCGCCTTTCGCCTTTCGCCTTTCGCCTTTCGCCTATCGCCTTTCGCCTTACGCCTTTCGCCTTTCGCCTTTCGCCTTTCGCCTTTCGGATTTCGCCTTTCGCCTTCCGCCTTTCGCCTTTCGCCTTTCGCCTTTCGCCTTTCGCCTTTCGCCTTTCGCCTTTCGCCTTTCGCCTTACGCCTGTCACCTTCCGCCTTTCGCCGTTCGCCTTTCGCCTTTCCCCTTTCGCTTTTCGCCTTTCGCCTTTCGCCTTACGCCTTTCGCCTTTCGCCTTTCGCCTTTCGCCTTTCGCCTTTCGCCTTTCACCTTCCGCCTTTCGCCTTTCGCCTTTCGCCTTTCGCCTTTCGCCTTTCGCCTTTCGCCTTTCGCCTTTCGCCTTTCGCCTTTCGCCTTTCGCCTTTCGCCTTTCGCCTTTCGCCTTTCGCCGTTCGCCTTTCGCCTTTCGCCTTTCGCCTTTCGCCTTTCGCCTTTCGCCTTTCCCCTTTCGCCTTTCGCCTTTCACCTTTCGCCTTTCGCCTTTCACCTTTCGCCTTTCGCCTTTTGCATTCCGCCTTTCGCCTTTCGACTTTCGCCCTTCGCCTTTCGTCTTTCGCCTTTCGCAATTCGCCTTTAGCATTTCGCCTTTCGCCTTTCGCCTTTCGCCTTTCACCTTTCGCCTTACGCCTTTCGCCTTTCGCCTTTCGCCTTTCGCCTTTCGCCTTTCGCCTTTCCCCTTTCCCCTTTCGCCTTTCGCCTTTCACCTTTCGCCTTTCGCCTTTCACCTTTCGCCTTTCGCCTTTTGCATTCCGCCTTTCGCCTTTCGACTTTCGCCCTTCGCCTTTCGTCTTTCGCCTTTCGCAATTCGCCTTTAGCATTTCGCCTTTCGCCTTTCGCCTTTCGCCTTTCACCTTTCGCCTTTCGCCTTTCGCCTTTCGCCTTTCGCCTTTCGCCTTTCGCCTTTCGCCTTTCCCCTTTCGCCTTTCGCCTTTCACCTTTCGCCTTTCGCCTTTCACCTTTCGCCTTTCGCCTTTTGCATTCCGCCTTTCGCCTTTCGACTTTCGCCCTTCGCCTTTCGTCTTTCGCCTTTCGCAATTCGCCTTTAGCATTTCGCCTTTCGCCTTTCGCCTTTCGCCTTTCACCTTTCGCCTTACGCTTTTCGCCTTTCGCCTTTCGCCTTTCGCCTTTCGCCTTTCGCCTTTCGCCTTTCGCCTTTCGCCTTTCGCCTTTCGCCTTTCGCCTTTCGCCTTTCGCCTTTCGCCTTTCGCCTTTCGCCTTTCGCCTTTCGCCTTTCGCCTTTCGCCTTTCGCCTTTCACCTTCCGCCTTTCGCCTTTCGCCTTTCGCCTTTCTCCTTTCGCCTTTCGCCTTTCGCCTTTCGCCTTTCGCCTTTCGCCTTTCGCCTTTCGCCTTTCGCCTTTCGCCTTACGCCTTTCGCCTTTCGCCTTTCGCCTTTCGCCTTTCGCCTTTCGCCTTACGCCTGTCACTTTCCGCCTTTCGCCTTTCGCCTTTCCCCTTTCGCCTTTCGTCTTTCCCCTTTCGCCTTCCGTCTTTCGCCTTTCGCCTTTCGCCTTCCGCCTTTCGCCTTTCGCCTTTCGCCTTTCGCCTTTCGCCTTTCGCCTTTCGCCTTTCGTCTTTCGCCTTTCGCCTTTCGCCTTTCACCTTTCGCCTTTCGCCTTTCACCTTTCGCCTTTCGCCTTTTGCATTTCGCCTTTCGCCTTTTGCATTTCGCCTTTCCCCTTTCGCCTTTCCCCTTTCGCCTTCCGCCTTTCGCCTTTCGCCTTTCCCCTTTCGCCTTTCGCCTTTCCCCTTTCGCCTTTCGCCTTTCGCCTTTCGCCTTTCGCCTTTCGCCTTTCGCCTTTCGCCTTTCGCCTTTCGCCTTTCGCCTTTCGCCTTTCGCCTTTCGCCTTTCGCCTTTCGCCTTTCGCCTTTCGCCTTACGCCTTTCGCCTTTCGCCTTTCGCCATTCGCCTTTCGCCTTTCGCCTTTCGCCTTTCACCTTTCGCCTTTCGCCTTTCACCTTTCGCCTTTCGCCTTTCGCCTTTTGCATTTCGCCTCTCGCCTTTCGACTTTCGCCCTTCGCCTTTCGCCTTACGTCTTTTGCCTTTCGCAATTCGCCTTTAGCATTTTGAAATACAAATTTATAATTTCGGATTTTCCATTTCGCATTTTCAATTTCAACTTTTGTATTTTATCTTTTGAATATCGTTTTTTCTTTTGCTTTAGGCATTTTAAATTTCTCCATTTTCATTTCATCTTTTGAAAATCATTTTTCCTTTTGCCTTCCGCTTTTCGCCTTTCGCCTTTCGCCTTTCGCCTTTCGCCTTTCGCCTTCCGCCTTCCGCCTTTCGCCTTTCGCCTTTTGCCTTTCGCCTTTCGCCTTTCGCCTTTCGCCTTTCGCCTTTCGCCTTTCGCCTTTCGCCTTTCGCCTTTCGCCTTTCGACAATCGCCCTTCGCCTTTCGTCTTTCGCCTTTCGCCTTTCCCCTTTCGCCTTCCGCCTTTCGCCTTTCGCCTTTCGCCTTTCGCCTTTCGCCTTTCTCCTTTCGCCTTACGCCTTCCGCCTTTCGCCTTTCGCCTTTCCCCTTTCGCCTTTCGCCTTTCCCCTTTCGCCTTTCGCCTTTCGCCTTTCGCCTTTCGCCTTTCGCCTTTCGCCTTTCGCCTTTCGCCTTTCGCCTTTCGCCTTTCGCCTTTCGCCTTTCGCCTTTCGCCTTTCGCCTTTCGCCTTTCGCCTTTCGCCTTTCGCCTTTCGCCTTTCGCCTTTCGCCTTTCGCCTTTCGCCTTTCGCCTTTCGCCTTTCGCCTTTCGCCTTTCGCCTTTCGCCTTTCGCCTTTCGCCTTTCGCGTTTCGCCTTTCGCCTTTCGCCTTTCGCCTTTCGCCTTTCACCTTTCGCCTTTCGCCTTTCACCTTTCGCCTTTCGCCTTTCGCCTTTTGCATTTCGCCTCTCGCCTTTCGACTTTCGCCCTTCGCCTTTCGCCTTTCGTCTTTTGCCTTTCGCAATTCGCCTTTAGCATTTTGAAATACAAATTTATAATTTCGGATTTTCCATTTCGCATTTTCAATTTCAACTTTTGTATTTTATCTTTTGAATATCGTTTTTTCTTTTGCTTTAGGCATTTTAAATTTCTCCATTTTCATTTCATGTTTTGAAAATCATTTTTCCTTTTGCCTTCCGCTTTTCGCCTTTCGCCTTTCGCCTTTCGCCTTTCGCCTTTCGCCTTCCGCCTTCCGCCTTTCGCCTTTCGCCTTTTGCCTTTCGCCTTTCGCCTTTCGCCTTTCGCCTTTCGCCTTTCGCCTTTCGCCTTTCGACAATCGCCCTTCGCCTTTCGTCTTTCGCCTTTCCCCTTTCGCCTTCCGCCTTTCGCCTTTCGCCTTTCGCCTTTCGCCTTTCGCCTTTCGCCTTTCTCCTTTCGCCTTACGCCTTCCGCCTTTCGCCTTTCGCCTTTCCCCTTTCGCCTTTCGCCTTTCCCCTTTCGCCTTTCGCCTTTCGCCTTTCGCCTTTCGCCTTTCGCCTTTCGCCTTTCGCCTTTCGCCTTTCGCCTTTCGCCTTTCGCCTTTCGCCTTTCGCCTTTCGCCTTTCGCCTTCCGCTTTTCGCCTTTCGCCTTTCGCCTTTCGCCTTTCGCCTTTCGCCTTCCGCCTTCCGCCTTTCGCCTTTCGCCTTTTGCCTTTCGCCTTTCGCCTTTCGCCTTTCGCCTTTCGCCTTTCGCCTTTCGCCTTTCGACAATCGCCCTTCGCCTTTCGTCTTTCGCCTTTCCCCTTTCGCCTTCCGCCTTTCGCCTTTCGCCTTTCGCCTTTCGCCTTTCGCCTTTCTCCTTTCGCCTTACGCCTTCCGCCTTTCGCCTTTCGCCTTTCCCCTTTCGCCTTTCGCCTTTCCCCTTTCGCCTTTCGCCTTTCGCCTTTCGCCTTTCGCCTTTCGCCTTTCGCTTTTCGCCTTTCGCCTTTCGCCTTTCGCCTTTCGCCTTTCGCCTTTCACCTTTCACCTTCCGCCTTTCGCCTATTGCCTTTCGCCTTTCGCCTTTCGCCTTTCGCCTTTCGCCTTTTGCCTTTCGCCTTCGCCTTTCGCCTTTCGCCTTTCGCCTTTCGCCTATCGCCTTTCGCCTTTCGCCTTTCGCCTTTCGCCTTTCACCTTTCGCCTTTCGCCTTTCGCCTTTCGCCTTTCGCCTTTCGCCTTTCGCCTTTCGCCTTTCGCCTTTCGCCTTTCGCCTTTCGCCTTTCGCCTTACGCCTTTCGCCTTTCGCCTTTCGCCTTTCGCCTTTCGCCTTTCGCCTTTCACCTTTCGCCTTTCACATTTCGCCTTTCGCCTTTCGCCTTTTGCATTTCGCCTTTCGCCTTTCGACTTTCGCCCTTCGCCTTTCGCCTTTCGTCTTTCGCCTTTCGCAATTCGCCTTTAGCATTTTGAAATACAAATTCATAATTTCGAATTTTCCATTTCGCATTTTCAATTTCAACTTTTGTATTTTATCTTTTGAATATCGTTTTTTCTTTTGCTTTAGGCATTTTAAATTTCTCCATTTTCATTTCATGTTTTGAAAATCATTTTTCCTTTTGCCTTCCGCTTTTCGCCTTTCGCCTTTCGCCTTTCGCCTTTCGCCTTTCGCCTTTCGCCTTTCGCCTTTCGCCTTCCGCCTTTCGCCTTTCGCCTTTCGCCTTTCGCCTTTCGCCTTTCGCCTTTCGCCTTTTGCCTTTCGCCTTTCGCCTTTCGCCTTTCGCCTTTCGCCTTTCGCCTTTCGCCTTTCGCCTTTTTCCTTTCGCCTTTCGCCTTTCGCCTTTCGCCTTTCGCCTTTCGCCTTTCACCTTTCGCCTTTCGCCTTTCACCTTTCGCCTTTCGCCTTTCGCCTTTCGCCTTTTGCATTTCGCCTTTCGCCTTTCGCCTTTCGACTTTCGCCCTTCGCCTTTCGTCTTTCGTCTTTCGCAATTAGCCTTAAGCATTTTGAAATACAAATTTATAATTTCCAATTTTCCATTTCGCATTTTCAATTTCAACTTTTGTATTTTATCTTTTGAATATCGTTTTTTCTTTTGCTTCAGGCATTTTAAATTTCTCCATTTTCATTTCATGTTTTGAAAATCGTTTTTCCTTTTGCCTTCCGCTTTTCGCCTTTCGCCTTTCGCCGTTCGCCTTTCGCCTTTCGCCTTTCGCCTTTCGCCTTTCGCCTTTCGCCTTTCGCCTTTCGCCTTTCGCCTTTCGCCTTTCGCTTTTCGCCTTTCGCCTTTCGCCTTTCGCCTTTCGCCTTTCACCTTCCGCCTTTCGCCTTTCGCCTTTCCCCTTTCGCCTTTCGCCTTTCGCCTTTCGCCTTTCGCCTTTCGCCTTTCGCCTTTCGCCTTTCGCCTTTCGCCTTTCGCCTTTCGCCTTTCGCCTTTCGCCTTTCGCCTTTCGCCTTTCGCCTTTCGCCTTTCGCCTTTCGCCTTTCACCTTTCGCCTTTCGCCTTTCACCTTTCGCCTTTCGCCTTTTGCATTTCGCCTTTCGCCTTTCGACTTGCGCCCTTCGCCTTTCGTCTTTCGCCTTTCGCAATTCGCCTTTAGCATTTTGAAATACAAATTTATAATTTCGAATTTTCCATTTCGCATTTTCAATTTCAACTTTTGTATTTTATCTTTTGAATATCGTTTTTTTCTTTTGCTTTAGGCATGTTTTGAAAATCGTTTTTCCTTTTGCCTTCCGCTTTTCGCCTTTCGCCTTTCGCCTTTCGCCTTTCGCCTTTCGCCTTTCACCTTCCGCCTTTCGCCTTTCGCCTTTCGCCTTCCGCCTTTCGCCTTTCGCCTTTCGCCTTTCGCCTTTCGCCTTTCGCCTTTCGCCTTTCGCCTTTCGCCTTTCGCCTTTCGCCTTTCGCCTTTCGCCTTTCGCCTTTCGCCTTTCGCCTTTCGCCTTTCGTCTTTCGCCTTTCGCCTTTCGTCTTTCGCCTTTCGCAATTCGCCTTTAGCATTTTGAAATACAAATTTATAATTTCGAATTTTCCATTTCGCATTTTCAATTTCAACTTTTGTATTTTATCTTTTGAATATCGTTTTTTTCTTTTGCTTTAGGCATGTTTTGAAAATCGTTTTTCCTTTTGCCTTCCGCTTTTCGCCTTTCGCCTTTCGCCTTTCGCCTTTCGCCTTTCGCCTTTCGCCTTTCGCCTTTCGCCTTTCGCCTTTCGCCTTTCACCTTTCGCCTTTCGCCTTTCACCTTTCGCCTTTCGCCTTTTGCATTTCGCCTTTCGCCTTTCGACTTGCGCCCTTCGCCTTTCGTCTTTCGCCTTTCGCAATTCGCCTTTAGCATTTTGAAATACAAATTTATAATTTCGAATTTTCCATTTCGCATTTTCAATTTCGACTTTTGTATTTTATCTTTTGAATATCGTTTTTTTCTTTTGCTTTAGGCATGTTTTGAAAATCGTTTTTCCTTTTGCCTTCCGCTTTTCGCCTTTCGCCTTTCGCCTTTCGCTTTTCGCCTTTCGCCTTTCGCCTTTCGCCTTTCCCCTTTCGCCTTTCCCCTTTCGCCTTTCTCCTTTCGCCTTTCGCCTTTCGCCTTTCGCCTTTCGCCTTTCACCTTCCGCCTTTCGCCTTTCGCCTTTCGCCTTTCGCCTTTCGCCTTTCGCCTTTCGCCTTTCGCCTTTCGCCTTTCGGCTTTCACCTTTCGCGTTACGCCTTTAGCCTTTCGCCTTTCGCCTTTCGCCTTTCGCCTTTCGCCTTTCGCCTTTCGCCTTACGCCTTTCACCTTCCGACTTTCGCCTTTCGCCTTTCGCCTTTCGCCTTTCGCCTTTCGCCTTTCTCCTTTCGCCTTACGCCTTTCGCCTTTCGCCTTTCGCCTTTCGCCTTTCGCCTTTCGCCTTTCGCCTTACGCCTTTCACCTTCCGCCTTTCGCCTTTCGCCTTTCACCTTTCGCCTTTCGCCTTTCACCTTTCGCCTTTCGCCTTTCGCCTTTCGCCTTTTGCATTTCGCCTTTCGCCTTTCGACTTGCGCCCTTCGCCTTTCGTCTTTCGCCTTTCGCAATTCGCCTTTCGCCTTTCGCGTTTCGCCTTTCGCCTTTCACCTTCCGCCTTTCGCCTTTCGCCTTTCGCCTTTCGCCTTTCGCCTTTCGCCTTTCGCCTTTCGCCTTTCGCCTTTCGGCTTTCACCTTTCGCGTTACGCCTTTAGCCTTTCGCCTTTCGCCTTTCGCCTTTCGCCTTTCGCCTTACGCCTTTCACCTTCCGACTTTCGCCTTTCGCCTTTCGCCTTTTGCCTTTCGCCTTTCGCCTTTCGCCTTTCTCCTTTCGCCTTACGCCTTTCGCCTTTCGCCTTTCGCCTTTCGCCTTTCTCCTTTCGCCTTTCGCCTTTCGCCTTTCGCCTTTCGCCTTTCACCTTCCGCCTTTCGCCTTTCGCCTTTCGCCTTTCGCCTTTCGCCTTTCGCCTTTCGGCTTTCACTTTTCGCGTTACGCCTTTAGCCTTTCGCCTTTCGCCTTTCGCCTTTCGCCTTTCGCCTTTCGCCTTACGCCTTTCACCTTCCGACTTTCGCCTTTCGCCTTTCGCCTTTCGCCTTTCGCCTTTCGCCTTTCTCCTTTCGCCTTACGCCTTTCGCCTTTCGCCTTTCGCCTTTCGCCTTTCGCCTTTCGCCTTTCGCCTTTCGCCTTTCGCCTTTCGCCTTTCACCTTTCGCCTTTCACCTTTCGCCTTTCACCTTTCGCCTTTTGCATTTCGCCTTTCGCCTTTCGCCTTTCGCCTTTCGCCTTTCGCCTTTCGCCTTTCGCCTTTCGGCTTTCACCTTTCGCGTTACGCCTTTAGCCTTTCGCCTTTCGCCTTTCGCCTTTCGCCTTTCGCCTTTCGCCTTTCGCCTTACGCCTTTCACCTTCCGACTTTCGCCTTTCGCCTTTCGCCTTTCGCCTTTCGCCTTTCTCCTTTCGCCTTACGCCTTTCGCCTTTCGCCTTTCGCCTTTCGCCTTTCGCCTTTCGCCTTTCGCCTTTCGCCTTTCGCCTTTCGCCTTTCGCCTTTCGCCTTTCACCTTTCGCCTTTCGCCTTTCACCTTTCGCCTTTCGCCTTTCGCCTTTTGCATTTCGCCTTTCGCCTTTCGACTTGCGCCCTTCGCCTTTCGTCTTTCGCCTTTCGCAATTCGCCTTTAGCATTTTGAAATACAAATTTATAATTTCGAATTTTCCATTTCGCATTTTCAATTTCGACTTTTGTATTTTATCTTTTGAATATCGTTTTTTTCTTTTGCTTTAGGCATGTTTTGAAAATCGTTTTTCCTTTTGCCTTCCGCTTTTCGCCTTTCGCCTTTCGCCTTTCGCTTTTCGCCTTTCGCCTTTCGCCTTTCGCCTTTCACCTTCCGCCTTTCGCCTTTCGCCTTTCGCCTTTCGCCTTTCGCCTTTCGCCTTTCGCCTTTCGCCTTTCGCCTTTCGCCTTTCGCCTTTCGCCTTTCGCCTTTCGCCTTTCGGCTTTCACCTTTCGCGTTACGCCTTTAGCCTTTCGCCTTTCGCCTTTCGCCTTTCGCCTTTCGCCTTTCGCCTTACGCCTTTCGCCTTTCGCCTTTCGCCTTTCGCCTTTCGCCTTTCGCCTTTCGCCTTTCACCTTTCGCCTTTCGCCTTTCACCTTTCGCCTTTCACCTTTCGCCTTTCGCCTTTCGCCTTTCGCGTTTTGCATTTCGCCTTTCGCCTTTCGACTTTCGCCCTTCGCCTTTCGCCTTTCGTCTTTTGCCTTTCGCAATTCGCCTTTAGCATTTTGAAATACAAATTTATAATTTCGAATTTTCCATTTCGCATTTTCAATTTCAACTTTTGTATTTTATCTTTTGAATATCGTTTTTTCTTTTGCTTTAGGCATTTTAAATTTCTCCATTTTCATTTCATGTTTTGAAAATCATTTTTCCTTTTGCCTTCCGCTTTTCGCCTTTCGCCTTTCGCCTTTCGCCTTTCGCCTTTCGCCTTTCGCCTTTCACCTTTCGCCTTACGCCTTTCGCCTTTCGCCTTTCGCCTTTCGCCTTTCGCCTTTCGCCTTTCGCGTTTCGCCTTTCGCCTTTCGCTTTTCGCCTTTCGCCTTTCGCCTTTCGCCTTTCGCCTTTCGCCTTTCGCCTTTCGCCTTTCACCTTCCGCCTTTCGCCTTTCGCCTTTCGCCTTTCGCCTTTCGCCTTTCGCCTTTCGCCTTTCGCCTTTCGCCTTTCGCCTTTCGCCTTTCGCCTTTCGCCTTTCGCCTTTCGCCTTTCAACTTTCGCCTTACGCCTTTAGCCTTTCGCCTTTCGCCTTTCGCCTTTCGCCTTTCGCCTTTCGCCTTTCGCCTTTCGCCTTTCGCCTTTCGCCTTACGCCTTTCACCTTCCGCCTTTCGCCTTTCGCCTTTCGCCTTTCGCCTTTCGCCTTTCTCCTTTCGCCTTACGCCTTTCGCCTTTCGCCTTTCGCCTTTCGCCTTTCGCCTTTCGCCTTTCACCTTTCGCATTTCGTCTTTCGCCTTTCGCCTTTCGCCTTTCGCCTTTCGCCTTTCGCCTTTCGCCTTACGCCTTTCGCCTTTCGCCTTTCGCCTTTCGCCTTTCGCCTTTCGCCTTTCGCCTTTCGCCTTTCACCTTTCGCCTTTCGCCTTTCACCTTTCGCCTTTCGCCTTTCGCCTTTTGCATTTCGCCTTTCGCCTTTCGACTTTCGCCCTTCGCCTTTCGTCTTTCGTCTTTCGCAATTAGCCTTTAGCATTTTGAAATACAAATTTATAATTTCGAATTTTCCATTTCGCATTTTCAATTTCAACTTTTGTATTTTATCTGTTGAATATCGTTTTTTCTTTTGCTTTAGGCATTTTAAATTTCTCCATTTTTATTTCATGTTTTGAAAATCGTTTTTCCTTTTGCCTTAGGCATTTTGACTTTTGCCTCTCGCCCTTCACCTTTCGCCTTTCGCCTTCCGCATTTCGCCTTTCGCCTTTCGCCTTTCGCCTTTCGCCTTTCACTTTTCGCCTTTCACTTTTCGCCTTTCGCCTTTCGCCTTTCGCCTTTCGCCTTTCGCCATTCGCCTTTCGCCTTTCGCCTTTCGCCTTTCGCCTTTCGCCTTTCGCCTTTCGCCTTTCGCCTTTCGCCTTTCGCCTTTCGCCTTTCGCCTTTCGCCTTTCACCTTTCGCCTTTCGCCTTTCACCTTTCGCCTTTCGCCTTTCGCCTTTCGCCTTTTGCATTTCGCCTTTCGCCTTTCGACATTCGCCCTTCACCTTTCGTCTTTCGTCTTTCGCAATTAGCCTTTAGCATTTTGAAATACAAATTTATAATTTCGAATTTTCCATTTCGCATTTTCAATTTCAACTATTGTATTTTATCTTTTGAATATCGTTTTTCCTTTTGCTTCAGGCATTTTAAATTTCTCCATTTTCATTTCATGTTTTGAAAATCGTTTTTCCTTTTGCCTTCCGCCTTTCGCCTTTCGCCTTTCCCCTTTCGCCTTTCCCCTTTCGCCTTTCGCCTTTCGCCTTTCGCCTTTCGCCTTTCGCCTTTCGCCTTTCGCCTTTCGCCCTTCGCCTTTCGCCTTTCGCCTTTCGCCTTTCGCCTTTCGCCTTTCGCCTTTCGCCTTTCGCCTTTCGCTTTTCGCCTTTCGCCTTACGCCTTTCGCCTTTCGCCTTTCGCCTTTCGCCTTTCGCCTTTCGGCTTTCGCCTTTCACCTTTCGCCTTTCGCCTTTCACCTTTCGCCTTTCGCCTTTCGCCTTTCGCCTTTTGCATTTCGCCTTTCGCCTTTCGCCTTTCACCTTTCGCCTTAAGTCTTTAGCCTTTCGCCTTTCGCCTTTCGCCATTCGCCTTTCGCCTTTCGCCGTTCGCCTTTCGACTTTCGCCCTTCGCCTTTCGCCTTTCGTCTTTCGCCTTTCGCAATTCGCCTTTAGCATTTTGAAATACAAATTTATAATTTCGAATTTTCCATTTCGCATTTTCAATTTCAACTTTTGTATTTTATCTTTTGAATATCGTTTTTTCTTTTGCTTTAGGCATTTTAAATTTCTCCATTTTCATTTCATGTTTTGAAAATCATTTTTCCTTTTGCCTTCCGCTTTTCGCCTTTCGCCTTTCGCCTTTCGCCTTCCACCTTTCGCCTTTCGCCTTTCGCCTTTCGCCTTTTGCCTTTCGCCTTTCAACTTTCGCCTTTCGCCTTTCGCCTTTCGCCTTTCGCCTTTCGCCTTTCACCTTCCGCCTTTCGCTTTTCGCCTTCCGGCTTTCGAATTTCGCCTTTCGCCTTTCGCCTTTCGCCTATCGCCTTTCGCCTTTCGCCTTTCGCCTTTCGCCTTTCGCCTTTCGCCTTTCGCCTTTCGCCTTTCGCCTTTCGCCTTTCACCTTTCGCCTTACGCCTTTCGCCTTTCGCCTTTCGCCTTTCGCCTTTCGCCTTTCGCGTTTCGCCTTTCGCCTTTCGCCTTTCGCCTTTCGCCTTTCGCCTTTCGCCTTTCGCCTTTCACCTTCCGCCTTTAGCCTTTCGCCTTGCGCCTTTCGCCTTTCGCCTTTCGCCTTTCGCCTTTCGCCTTTCGCCTTTCGCCTTTCGCCTTTCGCCTTTCGCCTTTCGCCTTTCGCCTTTCGCCTTTCGCCTTTCGCCTTTCGCCTTTCACCTTTCGCCTTAAGTCTTTAGCCTTTCGCCTTTCGCCTTTCGCCATTCGCCTTTCGCCTTTCGCCTTTCGCCTTTCGCCTTACGCCTTTCACCTTCCGCCTTTCGCCTTTCGCCTTTTGCCTTTCGCCCTTCGCCTTTCGCCTTTCGCCTTTCGCCTTTCGCCTTTCGCCTTTCGCCTTTCGCCTTTCGCCTTTCGCTTTTCGCCTTTCGCCTTACGCCTTTCGCCTTTCGCCTTTCGCCTTTCGCCTTTCGCCTTTCGCCTTTCGGCTTTCGCCTTTCACCTTTCGCCTTTCGCCTTTCACCTTTCGCCTTTCGCCTTTCGCCTTTCGCCTTTTGCATTTCGCCTTTCGCCTTTCGCCTTTCACCTTTCGCCTTAAGTCTTTAGCCTTTCGCCTTTCGCCTTTCGCCATTCGCCTTTCGCCTTTCGCCGTTCGCCTTTCGACTTTCGCCCTTCGCCTTTCGCCTTTCGTCTTTCGCCTTTCGCAATTCGCCTTTAGCATTTTGAAATACAAATTTATAATTTCGAATTTTCCATTTCGCATTTTCAATTTCAACTTTTGTATTTTATCTTTTGAATATCGTTTTTTCTTTTGCTTTAGGCATTTTAAATTTCTCCATTTTCATTTCATGTTTTGAAAATCGTTTTTCCTTTTGCCTTCCGCCTTTCGCCTTTCGCCTTTCCCCTTTCGCCTTTCCCCTTTCGCCTTTCGCCTTTCGCCTTTCGCCTTTCGCCTTTCGCCTTTCGCCGTTCGCCTTTCGACTGTCGCCCTTCGCCTTTCGCCTTTCGTCTTTCGCCTTTCGCAATTCGCCTTTAGCATTTTGAAATACAAATTTATAATTTCGAATTTTCCATTTCGCATTTTCAATTTCAACTTTTGTATTTTATCTTTTGAATATCGTTTTTTCTTTTGCTTTAGGCATTTTAAATTTCTCCATTTTCATTTCATGTTTTGAAAATCATTTTTCCTTTTGCCTTCCGCTTTTCGCCTTTCGCCTTTCGCCTTTCGCCTTCCACCTTTCGCCTTTCGCCTTTCGCCTTTCGCCTTTTGCCTTTCGCCTTTCAACTTTCGCCTTTCGCCTTTCGCCTTTCGCCTTTCGCCTTTCACCTTCCGCCTTTCGCTTTTCGCCTTCCGGCTTTCGAATTTCGCCTTTCGCCTTTCGCCTTTCGCCTATCGCCTTTCGCCTTTCGCCTTTCGCCTTTCGCCTTTCGCCTTTCGCCTTTCGCCTTTCGCCTTTCGCCTTTCACCTTTCGCCTTACGCCTTTCGCCTTTCGCCTTTCGCCTTTCGCCTTTCGCCTTTCGCGTTTCGCCTTTCGCCTTTCGCCTTTCGCCTTTCGCCTTTCGCCTTTCGCCTTTCACCTTCCGTCTTTAGCCTTTCGCCTTGCGCCTTTCGCCTTTCGCCTTTCGCCTTTCGCCTTTCGCCTTTCGCCTTTCGCCTTTCGCCTTTCGCCTTTCGCCTTTCGCCTTTCGCCTTTCGCCTTTCACCTTTCGCCTTAAGTCTTTAGCCTTTCGCCTTTCGCCTTTCGCCATTCGCCTTTCGCCTTTCGCCTTTCGCCTTTCGCCTTACGCCTTTCACCTTCCGCCTTTCGCCTTTCGCCTTTTGCATTTCGCCTTTCGCCTTTCGACTTTCGCCCTACGCCCTTCGCCTTTCGTCTTTCGTCTTTCGCAATTAGCCTTTAGCATTTTGAAATACAAATTTATAATTTCGAATTTTCCATTTCGCATTTTCAATTTCAACTTTTGTATTTTATCTGTTGAATATCGTTTTTTCTTTTGCTTTAGGCATTTTAAATTTCTCCATTTTTATTTCATGTTTTGAAAATCGTTTTTCCTTTTGCCTTAGGCATTTTGACTTTTGCCTCTCGCCCTTCACCTTTCGCCTTCCGCATTTCGCCTTTCGCCTTTCGCCTTTCGCCTTTCACTTTTCGCCTTTCACTTTTCGCCTTTCGCCTTTCGCCTTTCGCCTTTCGCCTTTCGCCATTCGCCTTTCGCCTTTCGCCTTTCGCCTTTCGCCTTTCGCCTTTCGCCTATCGCCTTTCGCCTTTCGCCTTTCGCCTTTCGCCTTTCGCCTTTCGCCTTTCGCCTTTCGCCTTTCGCCTTTCGCCTTTCGCCTTTCACCTTTCGCCTTACGCCTTTCGCCTTTCGCCTTTCGCCTTTCGCCTTTCGCCTTTCGCGTTTCGCCTTTCGCCTTTCGCCTTTCGCCTTTCGCCTTTCGCCTTTCGCCTTTCGCCTTTCACCTTCCGCCTTTCGCCTTTCGCCTTGCGCCTTTCGCCTTTCGCCTTTCGCCTTTCGCCTTTCGCCTTTCGCCTTTCGCCTTTCGCCTTTCGCCTTTCGCCTTTCGCCTTTCGCCTTTCGCCTTTCGCCTTTCGCTTTTCACCTTTCGCCTTACGTCTTTAGCCTTTCGCCTTTCGCCTTTCGCCATTCGCCTTTCGCCTTTCGCCTTTCGCCTTTCGCCTTACGCCTTTCGCCTTGCGCCTTTCGCCTTTCGCCTTTCGCCTTTCGCCTTTCGCGTTTCGCCTTTCGCCTTTCGCCTTTCGCCTTTCGCCTTTCGCCTTTCGCCTTTCACCTTCCGCCTTTTGCCTTTCGCGTTGCGCCTTTCGCCTTTCGCCTTTCGCCTTTCGCCTTTCGCCTTTCGCCTTTCGCCTTTCGCCTTTCGCCTTTCGCCTTTCGCCTTTCGCCTTTCGCCTTTCGCCTTTCGCCTTTCGCCTTTCGCCTTTCGCCTTTCGCCTTTCGCCTTTCGCCTTTCACCTTTCGCCTTTCGCCTTTCGCCTTTCGCCTTTCGCCTTTCGCCTTTCGCCTTTCACCTTTCGCCTTTCGCCTTTCACCTTTCGCCTTTCGCCTTTCGCCTTTCGAATTTTGCATTTCGCCTCTCGCCTTTCGACAATCGCCCTTCGCCTTTCGTCTTTCGCCTTTCGCCTTTCCCCTTTCGCCTTCCGCCATTCGCCTTTCGCCTTTCGCCTTTCGCCTTTCGCCTTTCGCCTTTCGCCTTTCTCCTTTCGCCTTACGCCTTCCGCCTTTCGCCTTTCGCCTTTCCCCTTTCGCCTTTCCCCTTTCGCCTTTCGCCTTTCGCCTTTCGCCTTTCGCCTTTCGCCTTTCGCCTTTCGCCTTTCGCCTTTCGCCTTTCGCCTATCGCCTTTCGCCTTTCGCCTTTCGCCTTTCGCCTTTCGCCTTTCGCCTTTCGCCTTTCGCCTTTCGCCTTTCGCCTTTCGCCTTTCGCCTTCCGCTTTTCGCCTTTCGCCTTTCGCCTTTCGCCTTTCGCCTTTCGCCTTTCGCCTTTCGCCTTTCGCCTTTCGCCTTCCGCCTTTCGCCTTTCGCCTTTCGCCCTTCGCCTTTCGCCTTTCGCCTTTTGCCTTTCGCCTTTCAACTTTCGCCTTTCGCCTTTCGCCTTTCGCCTTTCGCCTTTCGCCTTTCACTTTCCGCCTTTCGGTTTTCGCCTTCCGGCTTTCGAATTTCGCCTTTCGAATTTCGCCTTTCGAATTTCGCCTTTCGCCTTTCGCCTTTCGCCTTTCGACATTCGCCCTTCGCCTTTCGTCTTTCGTCTTTCGCAATTAGCCTTTAGCATTTTGAAATACAAATTTATAATTTCGAATTTTCCATTTCGCATTTTCAATTTCAACTTTTGTATTTTATCTTTTGAATATCGTTTTTTCTTTTGCTTCAGGCATTTTAAATTTCTCCATTTTCATTTCATGTTTTGAAAATCGTTTTTCCTTTTGCCTTCCGCTTTTCGCCTTTCGCCTTTCGCCTTTCGCCTTTCGCCTTTCACCTTTCACCTTCCGCCTTTCGCCTTTCGCCTTTCGCCTTTCGCCTTTCGCCTTTCGCCTTTCGCCTTTCGCCTTTCGCCTTTTGCCTTTCGCCTTCGCCTTTCGCCTTTCGCCTTTCGCCTTTCGCCTTTCGCCTTTCGCCTTTCGCCTTTCGCCTTTCGCCTTTCGCCTTTCGCCTTTCGCCTTTCGCCTTTCGCCTTTCGCCTTTCGCCTTTCGCCTTTCGTCTTTCGCCTTTCGCCTTTCGCCTTTCGCCTTTCGCCTTTCGCCTTTCACCTTTCGCCTTACGCCTTTCGCCTTTCGCCTTTCGCCTTTCGCCTTAGGCGTTTCACCTTCCGCCTTTCGCCTTTCGCCTTTCGCCTTTCGCCTTTCGCCTTGCGCCTTACGCCTTTCGCCTTTCGCCTTTCGCCTTTCGCCTTTCGCCTTACGCCTTTCACCTTCCGCCTTTCGCCTTTCGCCTTTCCCCTTTCGTCTTTCGCCTTTCCCGTTTCGCCTTTCGCCTTTCCCCTTTTGCCATTCCCCTTTCGCCTTTCGCCTTTCGCCTTTCGCCTTTCGCCTTTCGCCTTTCGCCTTTCGCCTTTCGCCTTTCGCCTTTCGCCTTTCGCCTTTCGCCTTTCGCCTTTCGCCTTTCGCCTTTCGCCTTTCGCCTTTCGCCTTTCGCCTTTCGCCTTTCGTCTTTCGCCTTTCGCCTTTCGCCTTTCGCCTTTCGCCTTTCGCCTTTCGCCTTTCGCCTTTCACCTTTCGCCTTACGCCTTTCGCCTTTCGCCTTTCGCCTTAGGCGTTTCACCTTCCGCCTTTCGCCTTTCGCCTTTCGCCTTTCGCCTTTCGCCTTGCGCCTTACGCCTTTCGCCTTTCGCCTTTCGCCTTTCGCCTTTCGCCTTACGCCTTTCACCTTCCGCCTTTCGCCTTTCGCCTTTCGCCTTTCCCCTTTCGTCTTTCGCCTTTCCCGTTTCGCCTTTCGCCTTTCCCCTTTTGCCATTCCCCTTTCGCCTTTCGCCTTTCGCCTTTCGCCTTTCGCCTTTCGCCTTTCGCCTTTCGCCTTTCGCCTTTCGCCTTTCGCCTTTCACCTTTCGCCTTTCGCCTTTTGCCTTTCGCCTTTCGCCTTTCGCCTTTCGCCTTTCGCCTTTCGCCTTTCGCCTTTCGCCTTTCGCCTTTCGCCTTTCGCCTTTCGCCTTACGCCTTTCGCCTTTCGCCTTTCGCCTTTCGCCTTTCACCTTTCGCCTTTCGCCTTTCACATTTCGCCTTTCGCCTTTCGCCTTTTGCATTTCGCCTTTCGCCTTTCGACTTTCGCCCTTCGCCTTTCGCCTTTCGTCTTTCGCCTTTCGCAATTCGCCTTTAGCATTTTGAAATACAAATTTATAATTTCGAATTTTCCATTTCGCATTTTCAATTTCAACTTTTGTATTTTATCTTTTGAATATCGTTTTTTCTTTTGCTTTAGGCATTTTAAATTTCTCCATTTTCATTTCATGTTTTGAAAATCATTTTTCCTTTTGCCTTCCGCTTTTCGCCTTTCGCCTTTCGCCTTTCGCCTTTCGCCTTTCGCCTTCCGCCTTTCGCCTTTCGCCTTTCGCCTTTCGCCTTTCGCCTTTCGCCTTTCGCCTTTTGCCTTTCGCCTTTCGCCTTTCGCCTTTCGCCTTTCGCCTTTCGCCTTTCGCCTTTCGCCTTTTTCCTTTCGCCTTTCGCCTTTCGCCTTTCGCCTTTCGCCTTTCACCTTTCGCCTTTCGCCTTTCACCTTTCGCCTTTCGCCTTTCGCCTTTTGCATTTCGCCTTTCGACTTTCGCCCTTCGCCTTTCGTCTTTCGTCTTTCGCAATTAGCCTTAAGCATTTTGAAATACAAATTTATAATTTCGAATTTTCAATTTCGCATTTTCAATTTCAACTTTTGTATTTTATCTTTTGAATATCGTTTTTTCTTTTGCTTCAGGCATTTTAAATTTCTCCATTTTCATTTCATGTTTTGAAAATCGTTTTTCCTTTTGCCTTCCGCTTTTCGCCTTTCGCCTTTCGCCGTTCGCCTTTCGCCTTTCGCCTTTCGCCTTTCGCCTTTCGCCTTTCGCCTTTCGCCTTTCGCCTTTCGCCTTTCGCCTTTCGCTTTTCGCCTTTCGCCTTTCGCCTTTCGCCTTTCGCCTTTCGCCTTTCACCTTCCGCCTTTCGCCTTTCGCCTTTCCCCTTTCGCCTTTCGCCTTTCGCCTTTCGCCTTTCGCCTTTCGCCTTTCGCCTTTCGCCTTTCGCCTTTCGCCTTTCGCCTTTCGCCTTTCGCCTTTCACCTTTCGCCTTTCGCCTTTCACCTTTCGCCTTTCGCCTTTTGCATTTCGCCTTTCGCCTTTCGACTTGCGCCCTTCGCCTTTCGTCTTTCGCCTTTCGCAATTCGCCTTTAGCATTTTGAAATAAAAATTTATAATTTCGAATTTTCCATTTCGCATTTTCAATTTCAACTTTTGTATTTTATCTTTTGAATATCGTTTTTTTCTTTTGCTTTAGGCATGTTTTGAAAATCGTTTTTCCTTTTGCCTTCCGCTTTTCGCCTTTCGCCTTTCGCCTTTCGCCTTTCGCCTTTCGCCTTTCGCCTTTCGCCTTTCGCCTTTCGCCTTTCACCTTCCGCCTTTCGCCTTTCGCCTTTCGCCTTCCGCCTTTCGCCTTTCGCCTTTCGCCTTTCGCCTTTCGCCTTTCGCCTTTCGCCTTTCGCCTTTCGCCTTTCGCCTTTCGCCTTTCGCCTTTCGCCTTTCGTCTTTCGCCTTTCGCCTTTCGTCTTTCGCCTTTCGCAATTCGCCTTTAGCATTTTGAAATACAAATTTATAATTTCGAATTTTCCATTTCGCATTTTCAATTTCAACTTTTGTATTTTATCTTTTGAATATCGTTTTTTTCTTTTGCTTTAGGCATGTTTTGAAAATCGTTTTTCCTTTTGCCTTCCGCTTTTCGCCTTTCGCCTTTCGCCTTTCGCCTTTCGCCTTTCGCCTTTCGCCTTTCGCCTTTCGCCTTTCGCCTTTCGCCTTTCACCTTTCGCCTTTCGCCTTTCACCTTTCGCCTTTCGCCTTTCGCCTTTTGCATTTCGCCTTTCGCCTTTCGACTTGCGCCCTTCGCCTTTCGTCTTTCGCCTTTCGCAATTCGCCTTTAGCATTTTGAAATACAAATTTATAATTTCGAATTTTCCATTTCGCATTTTCAATTTCGACTTTTGTATTTTATCTTTTGAATATCGTTTTTTTCTTTTGCTTTAGGCATGTTTTGAAAATCGTTTTTCCTTTTGCCTTCCGCTTTTCGCCTTTCGCCTTTCGCCTTTCGCTTTTCGCCTTTCGCCTTTCGCCTTTCGCCTTTCCCCTTTCGCCTTTCCCCTTTCGCCTTTCTCCTTTCGCCTTTCGCCTTTCGCCTTTCGCCTTTCGCCTTTCACCTTCCGCCTTTCGCCTTTCGCCATTCGCCTTTCGCCTTTCGCCTTTCGCCTTTCGCCTTTCGCCTTTCGCCTTTCGGCTTTCACCTTTCGCGTTACGCCTTTAGCCTTTCGCCTTTCGCCTTTCGCCTTTCGCCTTTCGCCTTTCGCCTTTCGCCTTACGCCTTTCACCTTCCGACTTTCGCCTTTCGCCTTTCGCCTTTCGCCTTTCGCCTTTCGCCTTTCGCCTTTCGCCTTTCGCCTTTCGCCTTTCTCCTTTCGCCTTACGCCTTTCGCCATTCGCCTTTCGCCTTTCGCCTTTCGCCTTTCGCCTTACGCCTTTCACCTTCCGCCTTTCGCCTTTCGCCTTTCCCCTTTCGTCTTTCGCTTTTCCCCTTTCGCCTTCCGCCTTTCGCCTTTCGCCTTTCCCCTTTCGCCTTTCCCCTTTCGCCTTTCGCCTTTCGCCTTTCGCCTTTCGCCTTTCGCCTTTCGCCTTTCGCCTTTCGCCTTTCGCCTTACGCCTTTCGCCTTTCGCCTTTCGCCTTTCGCCTTTCGCCTTTCGCCTTTCGCCTTTCGCCTTTCACCTTTCGCCTTTCGCCTTTCACCTTTCGCCTTTCGCCTTTCGCCTTTCGCGTTTTGCATTTCGCCTTTCGCCTTTCGACTTTCGCCCTTCGCCTTTCGCCTTTCGTCTTTTGCCTTTCGCAATTCGCCTTTAGCATTTTGAAATACAAATTTATAATTTCGAATTTTCCATTTCGCATTTTCAATTTCAACTTTTGTATTTTATCTTTTGAATATCGTTTTTTCTTTTGCTTTAGGCATTTTAAATTTCTCCATTTTCATTTCATGTTTTGAAAATCATTTTTCCTTTTGCCTTCCGCTTTTCGCCTTTCGCCTTTCGCCTTTCGCCTTTCGCCTTTCGCCTTTCGCCTTTCGCCTTTCACCTTTCGCCTTACGCCTTTCGCCTTTCGCCTTTCGCCTTTCGCCTTTCGCCTTTCGCCTTTCGCGTTTCGCCTTTCGCCTTTCGCCTTTCGCCTTTCGCCTTTCGCCTTTCGCCTTTCGCCTTTCGCCTTTCACCTTCCGCCTTTCGCCTTTCGCCTTTCGCCTTTCGCCTTTCGCCTTTCGCCTTTCGCCTTTCGCCTTTCGCCTTTCGCCTTTCGCCTTTCGCCTTTCGCCTTTCGCCTTTCGCCTTTCGCCTTTCGCCTTTCACCTTTCGCCTTACGCCTTTAGCCTTTCGCCTTTCGCCTTTCGCCTTTCGCCTTTCGCCTTTCGCCTTTCGCCTTTCGCCTTTCGCCTTTCTCCTTTCGCCTTACGCCTTTCACCTTTCGCCTTTCGCCTTTCACCTTTCGCCTTTCGCCTTTCGCCTTTCGCCTTTTGCATTTCGCCTTTCGCCTTTCGACTTTCGCCCTTCGCCTTTCGCCTTTCGTCTTTCGCCTTTCGCAATTCGCCTTTAGCATTTTGAAATACAAATTTATAATTTCGAATTTTCCATTTCGCATTTTCAATTTCAACTTTTGTATTTTATCTTTTGAATATCGTTTTTTCTTTTGCTTTAGGCATTTTAAATTTCTCCATTTTCATTTCATGTTTTGAAAATCATTTTTCCTTTTGCCTTCCGCTTTTCGCCTTTCGCCTTTCGCCTTCCACCTTTCGCCTTTCGCCTTTCGCCTTTTGCCTTTCGCCTTTCGCCTTTCGCCTTTCGCCTTTCGCCTTTCGCCTTTCACCTTCCGCCTTTCGCTTTTCGCCTTCCGGCTTTCGAATTTCGCCTTTCGCCTTTCGCCTTTCGCCTTTCGCCTATCGCCTTTCGCCTTTCGCCTTTCGCCTTTCGCCTTTCGCCTTTCGCCTTTCGCCTTTCACCTTTCGCCTTACGCCTTTCGCCTTTCGCCTTTCGCCTTTCGCCTTTCGCCTTTCGCCTTTCGCCTTTCGCCTTTCGCCTTTCGCCTTTCGCCTTTCGCCTTTCGCCTTTCGCCTTTCGCCTTTCGTCTTTCGCCTTTCGCCTTTCGCCTTTCGCCTTACGCCTTTCGCTTTTCGCCTTTCGCCTTTCGGCTTTCGCCTTTCGCCTTTCGCCTTTCACCTTTCGCCTTTCGCCTTTCACCTTTCGCCTTTCGCCTTTCGCCTTTTGCATTTCGCCTTTCGCCTTTCGACTTTCGCCCTACGCCCTTCGCCTTTCGTCTTTCGTCTTTCGCAATTAGCCTTTAGCATTTTGAAATACAAATTTATAATTTCGAATTTTCCATTTCGCATTTTCAATTTCAACTTTTGTATTTTATCTGTTGAATATCGTTTTTTCTTTTGCTTTAGGCATTTTAAATTTCTCCATTTTTATTTCATGTTTTGAAAATCGTTTTTCCTTTTGCCTTAGGCATTTTGACTTTTGCCTCTCGCCCTTCACCTTTCGCCTTTCGCCTTCCGCATTTCGCCTTTCGCCTTTCGCCTTTCGCCTTTCACTTTTCGCCTTTCACTTTTCGCCTTTCGCCTTTCGCCTTTCGCCTTTCGCCTTTCGCCATTCGCCTTTCGCCTTTCGCCTTTCGCCTTTCGCCTTTCGCCTTTCGCCTATCGCCTTTCGCCTTTCGCCTTTCGCCTTTCGCCTTTCGCCTTTCGCCTTTCGCCTTTCACCTTTCGCCTTACGCCTTTCGCCTTTCGCCTTTCGCCTTTCGCGTTTCGCCTTTCGCCTTTCGCCTTTCGCCTTTCGCCTTTCGCCTTTCGCCTTTCGCCTTTCGCCTTTCACCTTCCGCCTTTCGCCTTTCGCCTTGCTCCTTACGCCTTTCGCCTTTCGCCTTTCGCCTTTCGCCTTTCGCCTTTCGCCTTTCGCCTTTCGCCTTTCGCCTTTCGCCTTTCGCCTTTCGCCTTTCGCCTTTCGCCTTTCGCCTTTCGCCTTTCGCCTTTCGCCTTTCACCTTTCGCCTTACGCCTTTCGCCTTTCGCCTTTCGCCTTTCGCCTTTCGCCTTTTGCATTTCGCCTTTCGCCTTTCGACTTTCGCCCTTCGCCTTTCGCCTTTCGTCTTTCGCCTTTCGCAATTCGCCTTTAGCATTTTGAAATACAAATTTATAATTTCGAATTTTCCATTTCGCATTTTCAATTTCAACTTTTGTATTTTATCTTTTGAATATCGTTTTTTCTTTTGCTTTAGGCATTTTAAATTTCTCCATTTTCATTTCATGTTTTGAAAATCATTTTTCCTTTTGCCTTCCGCTTTTCGCCTTTCGCCTTTCGCCTTCCACCTTTCGCCTTTCGCCTTTCGCCTTTTGCCTTTCGCCTTTCGCCTTTCGCCTTTCGCCTTTCGCCTTTCGCCTTTCGCCTTTCACCTTCCGCCTTTCGCTTTTCGCCTTCCGGCTTTCGAATTTCGCCTTTCGCCTTTCGCCTTTCGCCTTTCGCCTATCGCCTTTCGCCTTTCGCCTTTCGCCTTTCGCCTTTCGCCTTTCACCTTTCGCCTTACGCCTTTCGCCTTTCGCCTTTCGCCTTTCGCCTTTCGCCTTTCGCCTTTCGCCTTTCGCCTTTCGCCTTTCGCCTTTCGCCTTTCGCCTTTCGCCTTTCGCCTTTCGCCTTTCGCCTTTCGTCTTTCGCCTTTCGCCTTTCGCCTTTCGCCTTTCGCCTTACGCCTTTCGCTTTTCGCCTTTCGCCTTTCGGCTTTCGCCTTTCGCCTTTCGCCTTTCGCCTTTCACCTTTCGCCTTTCGCCTTTCACCTTTCGCCTTTCGCCTTTCGCCTTTTGCATTTCGCCTTTCGCCTTTCGACTTTCGCCCTACGCCCTTCGCCTTTCGTCTTTCGTCTTTCGCAATTAGCCTTTAGCATTTTGAAATACAAATTTATAATTTCGAATTTTCCATTTCGCATTTTCAATTTCAACTTTTGTATTTTATCTTTTGAATATCGTTTTTTCTTTTGCTTTAGGCATTTTAAATTTCTCCATTTTCATTTCATGTTTTGAAAATCATTTTTCCTTTTGCCTTCCGCTTTTCGCCTTTCGCCTTTCGCCTTTCGCCTTTCGCCTTTCGCCTTTCGCCTTTCACCTTTCGCCTTACGCCTTTCGCCTTTCGCCTTTCGCCTTTCGCCTTTCGCCTTTCGCCTTTCGCGTTTCGCCTTTCGCCTTTCGCCTTTCGCCTTTCGCCTTTCGCCTTTCGCCTTTCGCCTTTCGCCTTTCACCTTCCGCCTTTCGCCTTTCGCCTTTCGCCTTTCGCCTTTCGCCTTTCGCCTTTCGCCTTTCGCCTTTCGCCTTTCGCCTTTCGCCTTTCGCCTTTCGCCTTTCGCCTTTCGCCTTTCGCCTTTCACCTTTCGCCTTACGCCTTTAGCCTTTCGCCTTTCGCCTTTCGCCTTTCGCCTTTCGCCTTTCGCCTTTCGCCTTTCGCCTTTCGCCTTTCTCCTTTCGCCTTACGCCTTTCACCTTTCGCCTTTCGCCTTTCACCTTTCGCCTTTCGCCTTTCGCCTTTCGCCTTTTGCATTTCGCCTTTCGCCTTTCGACTTTCGCCCTTCGCCTTTCGCCTTTCGTCTTTCGCCTTTCGCAATTCGCCTTTAGCATTTTGAAATACAAATTTATAATTTCGAATTTTCCATTTCGCATTTTCAATTTCAACTTTTGTATTTTATCTTTTGAATATCGTTTTTTCTTTTGCTTTAGGCATTTTAAATTTCTCCATTTTCATTTCATGTTTTGAAAATCATTTTTCCTTTTGCCTTCCGCTTTTCGCCTTTCGCCTTTCGCCTTCCACCTTTCGCCTTTCGCCTTTCGCCTTTTGCCTTTCGCCTTTCGCCTTTCGCCTTTCGCCTTTCGCCTTTCGCCTTTCACCTTCCGCCTTTCGCTTTTCGCCTTCCGGCTTTCGAATTTCGCCTTTCGCCTTTCGCCTTTCGCCTTTCGCCTATCGCCTTTCGCCTTTCGCCTTTCGCCTTTCGCCTTTCGCCTTTCGCCTTTCGCCTTTCACCTTTCGCCTTACGCCTTTCGCCTTTCGCCTTTCGCCTTTCGCCTTTCGCCTTTCGCCTTTCGCCTTTCGCCTTTCGCCTTTCGCCTTTCGCCTTTCGCCTTTCGCCTTTCGCCTTTCGCCTTTCGTCTTTCGCCTTTCGCCTTTCGCCTTTCGCCTTTCGCCTTACGCCTTTCGCTTTTCGCCTTTCGCCTTTCGGCTTTCGCCTTTCGCCTTTCGCCTTTCACCTTTCGCCTTTCGCCTTTCACCTTTCGCCTTTCGCCTTTCGCCTTTTGCATTTCGCCTTTCGCCTTTCGACTTTCGCCCTACGCCCTTCGCCTTTCGTCTTTCGTCTTTCGCAATTAGCCTTTAGCATTTTGAAATACAAATTTATAATTTCGAATTTTCCATTTCGCATTTTCAATTTCAACTTTTGTATTTTATCTGTTGAATATCGTTTTTTCTTTTGCTTTAGGCATTTTAAATTTCTCCATTTTTATTTCATGTTTTGAAAATCGTTTTTCCTTTTGCCTTAGGCATTTTGACTTTTGCCTCTCGCCCTTCACCTTTCGCCTTTCGCCTTCCGCATTTCGCCTTTCGCCTTTCGCCTTTCGCCTTTCACTTTTCGCCTTTCACTTTTCGCCTTTCGCCTTTCGCCTTTCGCCTTTCGCCTTTCGCCTTTCGCCTTTCGCCATTCGCCTTTCGCCTTTCGCCTTTCGCCTTTCGCCTTTCGCCTTTCGCCTATCGCCTTTCGCCTTTCGCCTTTCGCCTTTCGCCTTTCGCCTTTCGCCTTTCGCCTTTCGCCTTTCACCTTTCGCCTTACGCCTTTCGCCTTTCGCCTTTCGCCTTTCGCGTTTCGCCTTTCGCCTTTCGCCTTTCGCCTTTCGCCTTTCGCCTTTCGCCTTTCGCCTTTCGCCTTTCACCTTCCGCCTTTCGCCTTTCGCCTTGCTCCTTACGCCTTTCGCCTTTCGCCTTTCGCCTTTCGCCTTTCGCCTTTCGCCTTTCGCCTTTCGCCTTTCGCCTTTCGCCTTTCACCTTTCGCCTTACGTCTTTAGCCTTTCGCCTTTCGCCTTTCGCCATTCGCCTTTCGCCTTTCGCCTTTCGCCTTTCGCCTTACGCCTTTCGCCTTGCGCCTTTCGCCTTTCGCCTTTCGCCTTTCGCCTTTCGCGTTTCGCCTTTCGCCTTTCGCCTTTCGCCTTTCGCCTTTCGCCTTTCGCCTTTCACCTTCCGCCTTTCGCCTTTCGCCTTGCGCCTTTCGCCTTTCGCCTTTCGCCTTTCGCCTTTCGCCTTTCGCCTTTCGCCTTTCGCCTTTCGCCTTTCGCCTTTCGCCTTTCGCCTTTCGCCTTTCGCCTTTCACCTTTCGCCTTACGTCTTTAGCCTTTCGCCTTTCGCCTTACGCCTTTCGCCTTTCGCTTTTCGACTTTCGCCTTTCACCTTTCGCCTTTCGCCTTTCACCTTCCGCCTTTCGCCTTTCGCCTTTCCCCTTTCGCCTTTCGCCTTTCGCCTTTCGCCTTTCGCCTTTCGCCTTTCGCCTTTCGCCTTTCGCCTTTCGCCTTTCGCCTTTCGCCTTTCGCCTTTCGCCTTTCGCCTTTCGCCTTTCGCCTTTCGCCTTTCGCCTTTCGCCTTTCGCCTTTCGCCTTTCGCCTTTCGCCTTTCGCCTTTCGCCTTTCGCCTTTCGCCTTTCACCTTTCGCCTTTCGCCTTTCACCTTTCGCCTTTCGCCTTTCGCCTTTTGCATTTCGCCTTTCGACTTGCGCCCTTCGCCTTTCGTCTTTCGCCTTTCGCAATTCGCCTTTAGCATTTTGAAATACAAATTTATAATTTCGAATTTTCCATTTCGCATTTTCAATTTCAACTTTTGTATTTTATCTTTTGAATATCGTTTTTTTCTTTTGCTTTAGGCATGTTTTGAAAATCGTTTTTCCTTTTGCCTTCCGCTTTTCGCCTTTCGCCTTTCGCCTTTCGCCTTTCGCCTTTCGCCTTTCGCCTTTCGCCTTTCACCTTCCGCCTTTCGCCTTTCGCCTTTCGCCTTCCGCCTTTCGCCTTTCGCCTTTCGCCTTCGCCTTTCGCCTTTCGCCTTTCGCCTTTCGCCTTTCGCCTTTCGCTTTTCGTCTTTCGCCTTTCGCCTTTCGTCTTTCGCCTTTCGCAATTCGCCTTTAGCATTTTGAAATACAAATTTATAATTTCGAATTTTCCATTTCGCATTTTCAATTTCAACTTTTGTATTTTATCTTTTGAATATCGTTTTTTTCTTTTGCTTTAGGCATGTTTTGAAAATCGTTTTTCCTTTTGCCTTCCGCTTTTCGCCTTTCGCCTTTCGCCTTTCGCCTTTCGCCTTTCGCCTTTCGCCTTTCGCCTTTCGCATTTCGCCTTTCACCTTTCGCCTTTCGCCTTTCACCTTTCGCCTTTCGCCTTTCGCCTTTTGCATTTCGCCTTTCGCCTTTCGACTTGCGCCCTTCGCCTTTCGTCTTTCGCCTTTCGCAATTCGCCTTTAGCATTTTGAAATACAAATTTATAATTTCGAATTTTCCATTTCGCATTTTCAATTTCGACTTTTGTATTTTATCTTTTGAATATCGTTTTTTTCTTTTGCTTTAGGCATGTTGTGAAAATCGTTTTTCCTTTTGCCTTCCGCTTTTCGCCTTTCGCCTTTCGCCTTTCGCTTTCGCCTTTCGCCTTTCGCCTTTCGCCTTTCGCCTTTCCCCTTCTCGCCTTTCCCCTTTCGCCTTTCTCCTTTCGCCTTTCGCCTTTCGCCTTTCGCCTTTCACCTTCCGCCTTTCGCCTTTCGCCTTTCGCCTTTCGCCTTTCGCCTTTCGCCTTTCGCCTTTCGCCTTTCGCCTTTCGGCTTTCACCTTTCGCGTTACGCCTTTAGCCTTTCGCCTTTCGCCTTTCGCCTTTCGCCTTTCGCCTTTCGCCTTTCGCCTTACGCCTTTCACCTTCCGACTTTCGCCTTTCACCTTTCGCCTTTCGCCTTTCGCCTTTCGCCTTTCGCCTTTCGCCTATCTCCTTTCGCCTTACGCCTTTCGCCTTTCGCCTTTCGCCTTTCGCCTTTCGCCTTTCGCCTTACGCCTTTCACCTTCCGCCTTTCGCCTTTCGCCTTTCCCCTTTCGTCTTTCGCCTTTCCCCTTTCGCCTTCCGCCTTTCGCCTTTCGCCTTTCCCCTTTCGCCTTTCCCCTTTCGCCTTTCGCCTTTCGCCTTTCGCCTTTCGCCTTTCGCCTTTCGCCTTTCGCCTTACGCCTTTCGCCTTTCGCCTTTCGCCTTTCGCCTTTCGCCTTTCGCCTTTCGCCTTTCGCCTTTCGCCTTTCACCTTTCGCCTTTCGCCTTTCACCTTTCGCCTTTCGCCTTTCGCCTTTCGCCTTTTGCATTTCGCCTTTCGCCTTTCGACTTTCGCCCTTCGCCTTTCGCCTTTCGTCTTTTGCCTTTCGCAATTCGCCTTTAGCATTTTGAAATACAAATTTATAATTTCGAATTTTCCATTTCGCATTTTCAATTTCAACTTTTGTATTTTATCTTTTGAATATCGTTTTTTCTTTTGCTTTAGGCATTTTAAATTTCTCCATTTTCATTTCATGTTTTGAAAATCATTTTTCCTTTTGCCTTCCGCTTTTCGCCTTTCGCCTTTCGCCTTTCGCCTTTCGCCTTTCGCCTTTCGCCTTTCGCCTTTCGCCTTTCGCCTTTCGCCTTTCGCCTTTCGCCTTTCACCTTTCGCCTTACGCCTTTCGCCTTTCGCCTTTCGCCTTTCGCCTTTCGCCTTTCGCCTTTCGCCTTTCGCCTTTCGCCTTTCGCCTTTCACCTTTCGCCTTACGCCTTTAGCCTTTCGCCTTTCGCCTTTCGCCTTTCGCCTTTCGCCTTTCGCCTTTCGCCTTTTGCCTTCCGCCTTTCGCCTTTCGCCTTTCCCATTTCGCCTTTCCCCTTTCGCCTTTCGCCTTTCGCCTTTCGCCTTTCGCCTTTCGCCTTTCGCCTTTCGCCTTTCGCCTTTCGCCTTTCGCCCTTCGCCTTTCGCCTTTCGACTTTCGTCTTTCGCCTTTCGCCTTTCGCCTTTCGCCTTTCGCCTTTCGCCTTTCGCTTTTCGCCTTTCGCCTTACGCCTTTCGCCTTTCGCCTTTCGCCTTTCGCCGTTCGCCGTTCGCCTTTCGCCTTTCGCCTTTCGGCTTTCGCCTTTCACCTTTCGCCTTTCGCCTTTCACCTTTCGCCTTTCGCCTTTCGCCTTTCGCCTTTCGCCTTTTGCATTTCGCCTTTCGCCTTTCGACTTTCGCCCTTCGCCTTTCGCCTTTCGTCTTTCGCCTTTCGCAATTCGCCTTTAGCATTTTGAAATACAAATTTATAATTTCGAATTTTCCATTTCGCATTTTCAATTTCAACTTTTGTATTTTATCTTTTGAATATCGTTTTTTCTTTTGCTTTAGGCATTTTAAATTTCTCCATTTTCATTTCATGTTTTGAAAATCATTTTTCCTTTTGCCTTCCGCTTTTCGCCTTTCGCCTTTCGCCTTTCGCCTTCCACCTTTCGCCTTTCGCCTTTCGCCTTTCGCCTTTTGCCTTTCGCCTTTCAACTTTCGCCTTTCGCCTTTCGCCTTTCGCCTTTCGCCTTTCGCCTTTCGCCTTTCACCTTCCGCCTTTCGCCTTTCGCCTTTCGCCTTTCGCCTTTCGCCTTTCGCCTTTCGCCTTTCACCTTCCGCCTTTCGCCTTTCGCCTTGCGCCTTTCGCCTTTCGCCTTTCGCCTTTCGCCTTTCGCCTTTCGCCTTTCGCCTTTCGCCTTTCGCCTTTCGCCTTTCGCCTTTCGCCTTTCGCCTTTCGCCTTTCGCCTTTCACCTTCCGCCTTTCGCCTTTCGCCTTTCGCCTTTCGCCTTTCGCCTTTCGCCTTTCGCCTTTCACCTTCCGCCTTTCGCCTTTCGCCTTTCGCCTATCGCCTTTCGCCTTTCGCCTTTCGCCTTTCGCCTTTCGCCTTTCGCCTTTCGCCTTTCGCCTTTCGCCTTTCACCTTTCGCCTTACGCCTTTCGCCTTTCGCCTTTCGCCTTTCGCCTTTCGCCTTTCGCCTTTCGCGTTTCGCCTTTCGCCTTTCGCCTTTCGCCTTTCGCCTTTCGCCTTTCGCCTTTCGCCTTTCGCCTTTCGCCTTTCACCTTCCGCCTTTCGCCTTTCGCCTTGCGCCTTTCGCCTTTCGCCTTTCGCCTTTCGCCTTTCGCCTTTCGCCTTTCGCCTTTCGCCTTTCGCCTTTCGCCTTTCGCCTTTCGCCTTTCGCCTTTCGCCTTTCGCCTTTCGCCTTTCACCTTTCGCCTTACGTCTTTAGCCTTTCGCCTTTCGCCTTTCGCCATTCGCCTTTCGCCTTTCGCCTTTCGCCTTTCGCCTTACGCCTTTCACCTTCCGCCTTTCGCCTTTCGCCTTTCGCCTTTCGCCTTTCGCCTTTCGCCTTTCTCCTTTCGCCTTACGCCTTTCGCCTTTCGCCTTTCGCCTTTCGCCTTTCGCCTTTCGCCTTTCGCCTTTCGCCTTTCGTCTTTCGCCTTTCGCCTTTCGCCTTTCGCCTTTCGCCTTTCGCCTTTCGCCTTTCGCCTTACGCCTTTCGCTTTTCGCCTTTCGCCTTTCGGCTTTCGCCTTTCGCCTTTCGCCTTTCACCTTTCGCCTTTCGCCTTTCACCTTTCGCCTTTCGCCTTTCGCCTTTTGCATTTCGCCTTTCGCCTTTCGACTTTCGCCCTACGCCCTTCGCCTTTCGTCTTTCGTCTTTCGCAATTAGCCTTTAGCATTTTGAAATACAAATTTATAATTTCGAATTTTCCATTTCGCATTTTCAATTTCAACTTTTGTATTTTATCTGTTGAATATCGTTTTTTCTTTTGCTTTAGGCATTTTAAATTTCTCCATTTTTATTTCATGTTTTGAAAATCGTTTTTCCTTTTGCCTTAGTCATTTTGACTTTTGCCTCTCGCCCTTCACCTTTCGCCTTTCGCCTTCCGCATTTCGCCTTTCGCCTTTCGCCTTTCGCCTTTCACTTTTCGCCTTTCACTTTTCGCCTTTCGCCTTTCGCCTTTCGCCTTTCGCCATTCGCCTTTCGCCTTTCGCCTTTCGCCTTTCGCCTTTCGCCTTTCGCCTATCGCCTTTCGCCTTTCGCCTTTCGCCTTTCGCCTTTCGCCTTTCGCCTTTCGCCTTTCGCCTTTCACCTTTCACCTTTCGCCTTACGCCTTTCGCCTTTCGCCTTTCGCCTTTCGCCTTTCGCCTTTCGCGTTTCGCATTTCGCCTTTCGCCTTTCGCCTTTCGCCTTTCGCCTTTCGCCTTTCGCCTTTCGCCTTTCACCTTCCGCCTTTCGCCTTTCGCCTTGCGCCTTTCGCCTTTCGCCTTTCGCCTTTCGCCTTTCGCCTTTCGCCTTTCGCCTTTCGCCTTTCGCCTTTCGCCTTCCGCCTTTCGCCTTTCGCCTTTCGCCTTTCGCCTTTCGCCTTTCGCCTTTCGCCTTTCACCTTTCGCCTTACGTCTTTAGCCTTTCGCCTTTCGCCATTCGCCTTTCGCCTTTCGCCTTTCGCCTTTCGCCTTACGCCTTTCGCCTTGCGCCTTTCGCCTTTCGCCTTTCGCCTTTCGCCTTTCGCGTTTTGCCTTTCGCCTTTCGCCTTTCGCCTTTCGCCTTTCGCCTTTCGCCTTTCGCCTTTCGCCTTTCACCTTCCGCCTTTCGCCTTTCGCCTTGCGCCTTTCGCCTTTCGCCTTTCGCCTTTCGCCTTTCGCCTTTCGCCTTTCGCCTTTCGCCTTTCGCCTTTCGCCTTTCGCCTTTCGCCTTTCGCCTTTCGCCTTTCGCCTTTCGCCTTTCGCCTTTCGCCTTTCACCTTTCGCCTTACGTCTTTAGCCTTTCGCCTTTCGCCTTACGCCTTTCGCCTTTCGCTTTTCGCCTTTCGCCTTTCGCCTTTCGCCTTTCGCCTTTCACCTTCCGCCTTTCGCCTTTCGCCTTTCCCCTTTCGCCTTTCGCCTTTCGCCTTTCGCCTTTCACCTTTCGCCTTTCGCCTTTCGCCTTTCGCCTTTCGCCTTTCGCCTTTCGCCTTTCGCCTTTCGCCTTTCGCCTTTCGCCTTTCGCCTTTCGCCTTTCGCCTTTCACCTTTCGCCTTTCGCCTTTCACCTTTCGCCTTTCGCCTTTCGCCTTTTGCATTTCGCCTTTCGCCTTTCGACTTGCGCCCTTCGCCTTTCGTCTTTCGCCTTTCGCAATTCGCCTTTAGCATTTTGAAATACAAATTTATAATTTCGAATTTTCCATTTCGCATTTTCAATTTCAACTTTTGTATTTTATCTTTTGAATATCGTTTTTTTCTTTTGCTTTAGGCATGTTTTGAAAATCGTTTTTCCTTTTGCCTTCCGCTTTTCGCCTTTCGCCTTTCGCCTTTCGCCTTTCGCCTTTCGCCTTTCGCCTTTCGCCTTTCACCTTCCGCCTTTCGCCTTTCGCCTTTCGCCTTCCGCCTTTCGCCTTTCGCCTTTCGCCTTTCGCCTTTCGCCTTTCGCCTTTCGCCTTTCGCCTTTCGCCTTTCGCCTTTCGCCTTTCGCCTTTCGCCTTTCGTCTTTCGCCTTTCGCCTTTCGTCTTTCGCCTTTCGCAATTCGCCTTTAGCATTTTGAAATACAAATTTATAATTTCGAATTTTCCATTTCGCATTTTCAATTTCAACTTTTGTATTTTATCTTTTGAATATCGTTTTTTTCTTTTGCTTTAGGCATGTTTTGAAAATCGTTTTTCCTTTTGCCTTCCGCTTTTCGCCTTTCGCCTTTCGCCTTTCGCCTTTCGCCTTTCGCCTTTCGCCTTTCGCCTTTCGCCTTTCGCCTTTCGCCTTTCGCCTTTCGCCTTTCACCTTTCGCCTTTCGCCTTTCACCTTTCGCCTTTCGCCTTTCGCCTTTTGCATTTCGCCTTTCGCCTTTCGACTTGCGCCCTTCGCCTTTCGTCTTTCGCCTTTCGCAATTCGCCTTTAGCATTTTGAAATACAAATTTATAATTTCGAATTTTCCATTTCGCATTTTCAATTTCGACTTTTGTATTTTATCTTTTGAATATCGTTTTTTTCTTTTGCTTTAGGCATGTTGTGAAAATCGTTTTTCCTTTTGCCTTCCGCTTTTCGCCTTTCGCCTTTCGCCTTTCGCCTTTCGCTTTTCGCCTTTCGCCTTTCGCCTTTCGCCTTTCCCCTTTCGCCTTTCCCCTTTCGCCTTTCTCCTTTCGCCTTTCGCCTTTCGCCTTTCGCCTTTCGCCTTTCACCTTCCGCCTTTCGCCTTTCGCCTTTCGCCTTTCGCCTTTCGCCTTTCGGCTTTCACCTTTCGCGTTACGCCTTTAGCCTTTCGCCTTTCGCCTTTCGCCTTTCGCCTTTCGCCTTACGCCTTTCACCTTCCGACTTTCGCCTTTCGCCTTTCGCCTTTCGCCTTTCGCCTTTCTCCTTTCGCCTTACGCCTTTCGCCTTTCGCCTTTCGCCTTTCGCCTTTCGCCTTTCGCCTTTCGCCTTACGCCTTTCACCTTCCGCCTTTCGCCTTTCGCCTTTCCCCTTTCGTCTTTCGCCTTTCCCCTTTCGCCTTCCGCCTTTCGCCTTTCGCCTTTCCCCTTTCGCCTTTCCCCTTTCGCCTTTCGCCTTTCGCCTTTCGCCTTTCGCCTTTCGCCTTTCGCCTTTCGCCTTTCGCCTTTCGCCTTTCGCCTTACGCCTTTCGCCTTTCGCCTTTCGCCTTTCGCCTTTCGCCTTTCGCCTTTCGCCTTTCGCCTTTCGCCTTTCGCCTTTCACCTTTCGCCTTTCGCCTTTCACCTTTCGCCTTTCGCCTTTCGCCTTTCGCCTTTTGCATTTCGCCTTTCGCCTTTCGACATTCGCCCTTCGCCTTTCGCCTTTCGTCTTTTGCCTTTCGCAATTCGCCTTTAGCATTTTGAAATACAAATTTATAATTTCGAATTTTCCATTTCGCATTTTCAATTTCAACTTTTGTATTTTATCTTTTGAATATCGTTTTTTCTTTTGCTTTAGGCATTTTAAATTTCTCCATTTTCATTTCATGTTTTGAAAATCATTTTTCCTTTTGCCTTCCGCTTTTCGCCTTTCGCCTTTCGCCTTTCGCCTTTCGCCTTTCGCCTTTCGCCTTTCGCCTTTCGCCTTTCGCCTTTCGCCTTTCACCTTTCGCCTTACGCCTTTCGCCTTTCGCCTTTCGCCTTTCGCCTTTCGCCTTTCGCCTTTCGCCTTTCGCGTTTCGCCTTTCGCCTTTCGCCTTTCGCCTTTCGCCTTTCGCCTTTCGCCTTTCGCCTTTCGCCTTTCGCCTTTCGCCTTTCACCTTCCGCCTTTCGCCTTTCGCCTTTCGCCTTTCGCCTTTCGCCTTTCGCCTTTCGCCTTTCGCCTTTCGCCTTTCGCCTTTCGCCTTTCGCCTTTCGCCTTTCGCCTTTCGCCTTTCGCCTTTCGCCTTTCGCCTTTCACCTTTCGCCTTACGCCTTTAGCCTTTCGCCTTTCGCCTTTCGCCTTTCGCCTTTCGCCTTTCGCCTTTCGCCTTTCGCCTTACGCCTTTCACCTTCCGCCTTTCGCCTTTCGCCTTTCGCCTTTCGCCTTTCGCCTTTCTCCTTTCGCCTTACGCCTTTCGCCTTTCGCCTTTCGCCTTTCGCCTTTCGCCTTTCGCCTTTCGCCTTTGGCCTTTCGCATTTCGTCTTTCGCCTTTCGCCTTTCGCCTTTCGCCTTTCGCCTTTCGCCTTTCGCCTTACGCCTTTCGCCTTTCGCCTTTCGCATTTCGCCTTTCGCCTTTCGCCTTTCGCCTTTCGCCTTTCACCTTTCGCCTTTCGCCTTTCACCTTTCGCCTTTCGCCTTTCGCCTTTCGCCTTTTGCATTTCGCCTTTCGCCTTTCGACTTTCGCCCTTCGCCTTTCGCCTTTCGTCTTTCGCAATTAGCCTTTAGCATTTTGAAATACAAATTTATAATTTCGAATTTTCCATTTCGCATTTTCAATTTCAACTTTTGTATTTTATCTGTTGAATATCGTTTTTTCTTTTGCTTTAGGCATTTTAAATTTCTCCATTTTTATTTCATGTTTTGAAAATCGTTTTTCCTTTTGCCTTAGGCATTTTGACTTTTGCCTCTCGCCCTTCACCTTTCACCTTTCGCCTTCCGCATTTCGCCTTTCGCCTTTCGCCTTTCGCCTTTCACTTTTCGCCTTTCACTTTTCGCCTTTCGCCTTTCGCCTTTCGCCTTTCGCCTTTCGCCATTCGCCTTTCGCCTTTCGCCTTTCGCCTTTCGCCTTTCGCCTTTCGCCTTTCGCCTTTCGCCTTTCGCCTTTCGCCTTTCGCCTTTCGCCTTTCACCTTTCGCCTTTCGCCTTTCACCTTTCGCCTTTCGCCTTTCGCCTTTTGCATTTCGCCTTTCGCCTTTCGACATTCGCCCTTCACCTTTCGTCTTTCGTCTTTCGCAATTAGCCTTTAGCATTTTGAAATACAAATTTATAATTTCGAATTTTCCATTTCGCATTTTCAATTTCAACTTTTGTATTTTATCTTTTGTATATCGTTTTTCCTTTTGCTTCAGGCATTTTAAATTTCTCCATTTTCATTTCATGTTTTGAAAATCGTTTTTCCTTTTGCCTTCCGCCTTTCGCCTTTCGCCTTTCCCCTTTCGCCTTTCCCCTTTCGCCTTTCGCCTTTCGCCTTTCGCCTTTCGCCTTTCGCCTTTCGCCTTTCGCCTTTCGCCTTTCGCCCTTCGCCTTTCGCCTTTCGCCTTTCGCCTTTCGCCTTTCGCCTTTCGCCTTTCGCCTTTCGCCTTTCGCCTTTCGCTTTTCGCCTTTCGCCTTACGCCTTTCGCCTTTCGCCTTTCGCCTTTCGCCTTTCGCCTTTCGCCTTTCGGCTTTCGCCTTTCACCTTTCGCCTTTCGCCTTTCACCTTTCGCCTTTCGCCTTTCGCCTTTCGCCTTTCGCCTTTTGCATTTCGCCTTTCGCCTTTCGACTTTCGCCCTTCGCCTTTCGCCTTTCGTCTTTCGCCTTTCGCAATTCGCCTTTAGCATTTTGAAATACAAATTTATAATTTCGAATTTTCCATTTCGCATTTTCAATTTCAACTTTTGTATTTTATCTTTTGAATATCGTTTTTTCTTTTGCTTTAGGCATTTTAAATTTCTCCATTTTCATTTCATGTTTTGAAAATCATTTTTCCTTTTGCCTTCCGCTTTTCGCCTTTCGCCCTTCGCCTTTCGCCTTCCACCTTTCGCCTTTCGCCTTTCGCCTTTCGCATTTTGCCTTTCGCCTTTCAACTTTCGCCTTTCGCCTTTCGCCTTTCGCCTTTCGCCTTTCGCTTTTCACCTTCCGCCTTTCGCTTTTCGCCTTCCGGCTTTCGAATTTCGCCTTTCGCCTTTCGCCTTTCGCCTATCGCCTTTCGCCTTTCGCCTTTCGCCTTTCGCCTTTCGCCTTTCGCCTTTCGCCTTTCGCCTTTCGCCTTTCACCTTTCGCCTTACGCCTTTCGCCTTTCGCCTTTCGCCTTTCGCCTTTCGCCTTTCGCGTTTCGCCTTTCGCCTTTCGCCTTTCGCCTTTCGCCTTTCGCCTTTCGCCTTTCGCCTTTCGCCTTTCGCCTTTCGCCTTTCACCTTCCGCCTTTCGCCTTTCGCCTTGCGCCTTTCGCCTTTCGCCTTTCGCCTTTCGCCTTTCGCCTTTCGCCTTTCGCCTTTCGCCTTTCGCCTTTCGCCTTTCGCCTTTCGCCTTTCGCCTTTCGCCTTTCGCCTTTCGCCTTTCGCCTTTCGCGTTTCGCCTTTCGCCTTTCGCCTTTCGCCTTTCGCCTTTCGCCTTTCGCCTTTCGCCTTTCGCCTTTCGCCTTTCGCCTTTCGCCTTTCGCCTTTCGCCTTTCGCCTTTCGCCTTTCGCCTTTCGCCTTTCACCTTCCGCCTTTCGCCTTTCGCCTTGCGCCTTTCGCCTTTCGCCTTTCGCCTTTCGCCTTTCGCCTTTCGCCTTTCGCCTTTCGCCTTTCGCCTTTCGCCTTTCGCCTTTCGCCTTTCGCCTTTCGCCTTTCGCCTTTCGCCTTTCGCCTTTCGCCTTTCGCCTTTCGCCTTTCGCCTTTCGCCTTTCGCCTTTCGCCTTTCACCTTTCGCCTTACGCCTTTCGCCTTTCGCCTTTCGCCTTTCGCCTTTCGCCTTTCGCGTTTCGCCTTTCGCCTTTCGCCTTTCGCCTTTCGCCTTTCGCCTTTCGCCTTTCGCCTTTCGCCTTTCGCCTTTCACCTTCCGCCTTTCGCCTTTCGCCTTGCGCCTTTCGCCTTTCGCCTTTCGCCTTTCGCCTTTCGCCTTTCGCCTTTCGCCTTTCGCCTTTCGCCTTTCAACTTTCGCCTTTCGCCTTTCGCCTTTCGCCTTTCGCCTTTCGCTTTTCACCTTCCGCCTTTCGCTTTTCGCCTTCCGGCTTTCGAATTTCGCCTTTCGCCTTTCGCCTTTCGCCTATCGCCTTTCGCCTTACGCCTTTCGCCTTTCGCCTTTCGCCTTTCGCCTTTCGCCTTTCGCGTTTCGCCTTTCGCCTTTCGCCTTTCGCCTTTCGCCTTTCGCCTTTCGCCTTTCGCCTTTCGCCTTTCGCCTTTCACCTTCCGCCTTTCGCCTTTCGCCTTGCGCCTTTCGCCTTTCGCCTTTCGCCTTTCGCCTTTCGCCTTTCGCCTTTCGCCTTTCGCCTTTCGCCTTTCGCCTTTCGCCTTTCGCCTTTCGCCTTTCGCCTTTCGTCTTTCGCCTTTCGCCTTTCGTCTTTCGCCTTTCGCAATTCGCCTTTAGCATTTTGAAATACAAATTTATAATTTCGAATTTTCCATTTCGCATTTTCAATTTCAACTTTTGTATTTTATCTTTTGAATATCGTTTTTTTCTTTTGCTTTAGGCATGTTTTGAAAATCGTTTTTCCTTTTGCCTTCCGCTTTTCGCCTTTCGCCTTTCGCCTTTCGCCTTTCGCCTTTCGCCTTTCGCCTTTCGCCTTTCGCCTTTCGCCTTTCGCCTTTCGCCTTTCGCCTTTCACCTTTCGCCTTTCGCCTTTCACCTTTCGCCTTTCGCCTTTCGCCTTTTGCATTTCGCCTTTCGCCTTTCGACTTGCGCCCTTCGCCTTTCGTCTTTCGCCTTTCGCAATTCGCCTTTAGCATTTTGAAATACAAATTTATAATTTCGAATTTTCCATTTCGCATTTTCAATTTCGACTTTTGTATTTTATCTTTTGAATATCGTTTTTTTCTTTTGCTTTAGGCATGTTGTGAAAATCGTTTTTCCTTTTGCCTTCCGCTTTTCGCCTTTCGCCTTTCGCCTTTCGCCTTTCGCTTTTCGCCTTTCGCCTTTCGCCTTTCCCCTTTCGCCTTTCCCCTTTCGCCTTTCTCCTTTCGCCTTTCGCCTTTCGCCTTTCGCCTTTCGCCTTTCACCTTCCGCCTTTCGCCTTTCGCCTTTCGCCTTTCGCCTTTCGCCTTTCGCCTTTCGGCTTTCACCTTTCGCGTTACGCCTTTAGCCTTTCGCCTTTCGCCTTTCGCCTTTCGCCTTTCGCCTTTCGCCTTACGCCTTTCACCTTCCGACTTTCGCCTTTCGCCTTTCGCCTTTCGCCTTTCGCCTTTCGCCTTTCGCCTTTCTCCTTTCGCCTTACGCCTTTCGCCTTTCGCCTTTCGCCTTTCGCCTTTCGCCTTACGCCTTTCACCTTCCGCCTTTCGCCTTTCGCCTTTCCCCTTTCGTCTTTCGCCTTTCCCCTTTCGCCTTCCGCCTTTCGCCTTTCGCCTTTCCCCTTTCGCCTTTCCCCTTTCGCCTTTCGCCTTTCGCCTTTCGCCTTTCGCCTTTCGCCTTTCGCCTTTCGCCTTTCGCCTTACGCCTTTCGCCTTTCGCCTTTCGCCTTTCGCCTTTCGCCTTTCGCCTTTCGCCTTTCGCCTTTCGCCTTTCGCCTTTCACCTTTCGCCTTTCGCCTTTCACCTTTCGCCTTTCGCCTTTCGCCTTTCGCCTTTTGCATTTCGCCTTTCGCCTTTCGACTTTCGCCCTTCGCCTTTCGCCTTTCGTCTTTTGCCTTTCGCAATTCGCCTTTAGCATTTTGAAATACAAATTTATAATTTCGAATTTTCCATTTCGCATTTTCAATTTCAACTTTTGTATTTTATCTTTTGAATATCGTTTTTTCTTTTGCTTTAGGCATTTTAATTTTCTCCATTTTCATTTCATGTTTTGAAAATCATTTTTCCTTTTGCCTTCCGCTTTTCGCCTTTCGCCTTTCGCCTTTCGCCTTTCGCCTTTCGCCTTTCGCCTTTCGCCTTTCGCCTTTCGCCTTTCGCCTTTCGCCTTTCACCTTTCGCCTTACGCCTTTCGCCTTTCGCCTTTCGCCTTTCGCCTTTCGCCTTTCGCCTTTCGCGTTTCGCCTTTCGCGTTTCGCCTTTCGCCTTTCGCCTTTCGCCTTTCGCCTTTCGCCTTTCGCCTTTCGCCTTTCGCCTTTCGCCTTTCGCCTTTCACCTTCCGCCTTTCGCCTTTCGCCTTTCGCCTTTCGCCTTTCGCCTTTCGCCTTTCGCCTTTCGCCTTTCGCCTTTCGCCTTTCGCCTTTCGCCTTTCGCCTTTCGCCTTTCACCTTTCGCCTTACGCCTTTAGCCTTTCGCCTTTCGCCTTTCGCCATTCGCCTTTCGCCTTTCGCCTTTCGCCTTTCGCCTTTCGCCTTTCGCCTTACGCCTTTCACCTTCCGCCTTTCGCCTTTCGCCTTTCGCCTTTCGCCTTTCGCCTTTCTCCTTTCGCCTTACGCCTTTCGCCTTTCGCCTTTCGCCTTTCGCCTTTCGCCTTTCGCCTTTCGCCTTTGGCCTTTCGCATTTCGTCTTTCGCCTTTCGCCTTTCGCCTTTCGCCTTTCGCCTTTCGCCTTGCGCCTTTCGCCTTTCGCCTTTCGCCTTTCGCCTTTCGCCTTTCGCCTTTCGCCTTTCGCCTTTCGCCTTTCGCCTTTCGCCTTTCGCCTTTCGCCTTTCGCCTTTCGTCTTTCGCCTTTCGCCTTTCGTCTTTCGCCTTTCGCAATTCGCCTTTAGCATTTTGAAATACAAATTTATAATTTCGAATTTTCCATTTCGCATTTTCAATTTCAACTTTTGTATTTTATCTTTTGAATATCGTTTTTTTCTTTTGCTTTAGGCATGTTTTGAAAATCGTTTTTCCTTTTGCCTTCCGCTTTTCGCCTTTCGCCTTTCGCCTTTCGCCTTTCGCCTTTCGCCTTTCGCCTTTCGCCTTTCGCCTTTCGCCTTTCGCCTTTCGCCTTTCGCCTTTCACCTTTCGCCTTTCGCCTTTCACCTTTCGCCTTTCGCCTTTCGCCTTTTGCATTTCGCCTTTCGCCTTTCGACTTGCGCCCTTCGCCTTTCGTCTTTCGCCTTTCGCAATTCGCCTTTAGCATTTTGAAATACAAATTTATAATTTCGAATTTTCCATTTCGCATTTTCAATTTCGACTTTTGTATTTTATCTTTTGAATATCGTTTTTTTCTTTTGCTTTAGGCATGTTGTGAAAATCGTTTTTCCTTTTGCCTTCCGCTTTTCGCCTTTCGCCTTTCGCCTTTCGCCTTTCGCCTTTCGCCTTTCGCCTTTCGCCTTTCGCCTTTCGCCTTTCGCCTTTCACCTTTCGCCTTACGCCTTTCGCCTTTCGCCTTTCGCCTTTCGCCTTTCGCCTTTCGCGTTTCGCCTTTCGCCTTTCGCCTTTCGCCTTTCGCCTTTCGCCTTTCGCCTTTCGCCTTTCGCCTTTCGCCTTTCACCTTCCGCCTTTCGCCTTTCGCCTTGCGCCTTTCGCCTTTCGCCTTTCGCCTTTCGCCTTTCGCCTTTCGCCTTTCGCCTTTCGCCTTTCGCCTTTCGCCTTTCGCCTTTCAACTTTCGCCTTTCGCCTTTCGCCTTTCGCCTTTCGCCTTTCGCTTTTCACCTTCCGCCTTTCGCTTTTCGCCTTCCGGCTTTCGAATTTCGCCTTTCGCCTTTCGCCTTTCGCCTATCGCCTTTCGCCTTACGCCTTTCGCCTTTCGCCTTTCGCCTTTCGCCTTTCGCCTTTCGCGTTTCGCCTTTCGCCTTTCGCCTTTCGCCTTTCGCCTTTCGCCTTTCGCCTTTCGCCTTTCGCCTTTCGCCTTTCACCTTCCGCCTTTCGCCTTTCGCCTTGCGCCTTTCGCCTTTCGCCTTTCGCCTTTCGCCTTTCGCCTTTCGCCTTTCGCCTTTCGCCTTTCGCCTTTCGCCTTTCGCCTTTCGCCTTTCGCCTTTCGCCTTTCGTCTTTCGCCTTTCGCCTTTCGTCTTTCGCCTTTCGCAATTCGCCTTTAGCATTTTGAAATACAAATTTATAATTTCGAATTTTCCATTTCGCATTTTCAATTTCAACTTTTGTATTTTATCTTTTGAATATCGTTTTTTTCTTTTGCTTTAGGCATGTTTTGAAAATCGTTTTTCCTTTTGCCTTCCGCTTTTCGCCTTTCGCCTTTCGCCTTTCGCCTTTCGCCTTTCGCCTTTCGCCTTTCGCCTTTCGCCTTTCGCCTTTCGCCTTTCGCCTTTCGCCTTTCACCTTTCGCCTTTCGCCTTTCACCTTTCGCCTTTCGCCTTTCGCCTTTTGCATTTCGCCTTTCGCCTTTCGACTTGCGCCCTTCGCCTTTCGTCTTTCGCCTTTCGCAATTCGCCTTTAGCATTTTGAAATACAAATTTATAATTTCGAATTTTCCATTTCGCATTTTCAATTTCGACTTTTGTATTTTATCTTTTGAATATCGTTTTTTTCTTTTGCTTTAGGCATGTTGTGAAAATCGTTTTTCCTTTTGCCTTCCGCTTTTCGCCTTTCGCCTTTCGCCTTTCGCCTTTCGCTTTTCGCCTTTCGCCTTTCGCCTTTCCCCTTTCGCCTTTCCCCTTTCGCCTTTCTCCTTTCGCCTTTCGCCTTTCGCCTTTCGCCTTTCGCCTTTCACCTTCCGCCTTTCGCCTTTCGCCTTTCGCCTTTCGCCTTTCGCCTTTCGCCTTTCGGCTTTCACCTTTCGCGTTACGCCTTTAGCCTTTCGCCTTTCGCCTTTCGCCTTTCGCCTTTCGCCTTTCGCCTTACGCCTTTCACCTTCCGACTTTCGCCTTTCGCCTTTCGCCTTTCGCCTTTCGCCTTTCGCCTTTCGCCTTTCTCCTTTCGCCTTACGCCTTTCGCCTTTCGCCTTTCGCCTTTCGCCTTTCGCCTTACGCCTTTCACCTTCCGCCTTTCGCCTTTCGCCTTTCCCCTTTCGTCTTTCGCCTTTCCCCTTTCGCCTTCCGCCTTTCGCCTTTCGCCTTTCCCCTTTCGCCTTTCCCCTTTCGCCTTTCGCCTTTCGCCTTTCGCCTTTCGCCTTTCGCCTTTCGCCTTTCGCCTTACGCCTTTCGCCTTTCGCCTTTCGCCTTTCGCCTTTCGCCTTTCGCCTTTCGCCTTTCGCCTTTCACCTTTCGCCTTTCGCCTTTCACCTTTCGCCTTTCGCCTTTCGCCTTTCGCCTTTTGCATTTCGCCTTTCGCCTTTCGACTTTCGCCCTTCGCCTTTCGCCTTTCGTCTTTTGCCTTTCGCAATTCGCCTTTAGCATTTTGAAATACAAATTTATAATTTCGAATTTTCCATTTCGCATTTTCAATTTCAACTTTTGTATTTTATCTTTTGAATATCGTTTTTTCTTTTGCTTTAGGCATTTTAATTTTCTCCATTTTCATTTCATGTTTTGAAAATCATTTTTCCTTTTGCCTTCCGCTTTTCGCCTTTCGCCTTTCGCCTTTCGCCTTTCGCCTTTCGCCTTTCGCCTTTCGCCTTTCGCCTTTCGCCTTTCGCCTTTCGCCTTTCACCTTTCGCCTTACGCCTTTCGCCTTTCGCCTTTCGCCTTTCGCCTTTCGCCTTTCGCCTTTCGCGTTTCGCCTTTCGCGTTTCGCCTTTCGCCTTTCGCCTTTCGCCTTTCGCCTTTCGCCTTTCGCCTTTCGCCTTTCGCCTTTCGCCTTTCGCCTTTCACCTTCCGCCTTTCGCCTTTCGCCTTTCGCCTTTCGCCTTTCGCCTTTCGCCTTTCGCCTTTCGCCTTTCGCCTTTCGCCTTTCGCCTTTCGCCTTTCGCCTTTCGCCTTTCACCTTTCGCCTTACGCCTTTAGCCTTTCGCCTTTCGCCTTTCGCCATTCGCCTTTCGCCTTTCGCCTTTCGCCTTTCGCCTTTCGCCTTACGCCTTTCACCTTCCGCCTTTCGCCTTTCGCCTTTCGCCTTTCGCCTTTCGCCTTTCTCCTTTCGCCTTACGCCTTTCGCCTTTCGCCTTTCGCCTTTCGCCTTTCGCCTTTCGCCTTTCGCCTTTGGCCTTTCGCATTTCGTCTTTCGCCTTTCGCCTTTCGCCTTTCGCCTTTCGCCTTTCGCCTTTCGCCTTTCGCCTTTCGCTACCTTTCGCCTTTCGCCTTTCGCCTTTCTTCGCCTTTCGCCTTTCGCCTTTCGCCTTTCGCCTTTCGCCTTTCACCTTTCGCCTTTCGCCTTTCACCTTTCGCCTTTCGCCTTTCGCCTTTTGCATTTCGCCTTTCGCCTTTCGACTTTCGCCCTTCGCCTTTCGCCTTTCGTCTTTCGCAATTAGCCTTTAGCATTTTGAAATACAAATTTATAATTTCGAATTTTCCATTTCGCATTTTCAATTTCAACTTTTGTATTTTATCTGTTGAATATCGTTTTTTCTTTTGCTTTAGGCATTTTAAATTTCTCCATTTTTATTTCATGTTTTGAAAATCGTTTTTCCTTTTGCCTTAGGCATTTTGACTTTTGCCTCTCGCCCTTCACCTTTCACCTTTCGCCTTCCGCATTTCGCCTTTCGCCTTTCGCCTTTCGCCTTTCACTTTTCGCCTTTCACTTTTCGCCTTTCGCCTTTCGCCTTTCGCCATTCGCCTTTCGCCTTTCGCCTTTCGCCTTTCGCCTTTCGCCTTTCGCCTTTCGCCTTTCGCCTTTCGCCTTTCGCCTTTCACCTTTCGCCTTTCGCCTTTCACCTTTCGCCTTTCGCCTTTCGCCTTTTGCATTTCGCCTTTCGCCTTTCGACATTCGCCCTTCGCCTTTCGTCTTTCGTCTTTCGCAATTAGCCTTTAGCATTTTGAAATACAAAATTTATAATTTCGAATTTTCCATTTCGCATTTTCAATTTCAACTTTTGTATTTTATCTTTTGTATATCGTTTTTCCTTTTGCTTCAGGCATTTTAAATTTCTCCATTTTCATTTCATGTTTTGAAAATCGTTTTTCCTTTTGCCTTCCGCCTTTCGCCTTTCGCCTTTCCCCTTTCGCCTTTCCCCTTTCGCCTTTCGCCTTTCGCCTTTCGCCTTTCGCCTTTCGCCTTTCGCCTTTCGCCTTTCGCCTTTCGCCCTTCGCCTTTCGCCTTTCGCCTTTCGCCTTTCGCCTTTCGCCTTTCGCCTTTCGCCTTTCGCCTTTCGCCTTTCGCTTTTCGCCTTTCGCCTTACGCCTTTCGCCTTTCGCCTTTCGCCTTTCGCCTTTCGCCTTTCGCCTTTCGGCTTTCGCCTTTCACCTTTCGCCTTTCGCCTTTCACCTTTCGCCCTTTCGCCTTTCGCCTTTCGCCTTTTGCATTTCGCCTTTCGCCTTTCGACTTTCGCCCTTCGCCTTTCGCCTTTCGTCTTTCGCCTTTCGCAATTCGCCTTTAGCATTTTGAAATACAAATTTATAATTTCGAATTTTCCATTTCGCATTTTCAATTTCAACTTTTGTATTTTATCTTTTGAATATCGTTTTTTTCTTTTGCTTTAGGCATTTTAAATTTCTCCATTTTCATTTCATGTTTTGAAAATCATTTTTCCTTTTGCCTTCCGCTTTTTCGCCTTTCGCCCTTCGCCTTTCGCCTTCCACCTTTCGCCTTTCGCCTTTCGCCTTTCGCATTTTGCCTTTCGCCTTTCAACTTTCGCCTTTCGCCTTTCGCCTTTCGCCTTTCGCCTTTCGCTTTTCACCTTCCGCCTTTCGATTTTCGCCTTCCGGCTTTCGAATTTCGCCTTTCGCCTTTCGCCTATCGCCTTTCGCCTTTCGCCTTTCGCCTTTCGCCTTTCGCCTTTCGCCTTTCGCCTTTCGCCTTTCGCCTTTCGCCTTTCGCCTTTCGCCTTTCGCCTTTCGCCTTTCACCTTTCGCCTTACGCCTTTCGCCTTTCGCCTTTCGCCTTTCGCCTTTCGCCTTTCGCGTTTCGCCTTTCGCCTTTCGCCTTTCGCCTTTCGCCTTTCGCCTTTCGCCTTTCGCCTTTCGCCTTTCACCTTCCGCCTTTCGCCTTTCGCCTTGCGCCTTTCGCCTTTCGCCTTTCGCCTTTCGCCTTTCGCCTTTCGCCTTTCGCCTTTCGCCTTTCGCCTTTCGCCTTTCGCCTTTCGCCTTTCGCCTTTCGCCTTTCACCTTTCGCCTTACGTCTTTAGCCTTTCGCCTTTCGCCTTTCGCCATTCGCCTTTCGCCTTTCGCCTTTCGCCTTTCGCCTTTCGCCTTTCGCCTTACGCCTTTCACCTTCCGCCTTTCGCCTTTCGCCTTTCGCCTTTCGCCTTTCGCCTTTCTTTCTCCTTTCGCCTTACGCCTTTCGCCTTTCGCCTTTCGCCTTTCGCTTTTCGCCTTT